>CABFOV010000718.1:0-34388 GCA_902141375.1 Timema poppense
TATTCCACACCAGTAAAACCAATACTGTGGGTCAAATATATTTTTGGAGTGGACTGGATTAGATTCAGTTTCCATCTTCACATACCTTGGAAGCATAATTTCTAAGAACAACACTGTTAAGCAGGAAATATTCACTAGAACATAGAAAGAATCACACTTTTACAGTCAAGTGATAAACACTATTTTGGGATTATACACCATAAATCGAAATTACTTGTGTTTTATACTTATTGTGTAATGCCCCAAAAATTCAAAATGGTTAACAGAGACTGCGTTAAGGGAGGAGGTGAAAAGAAAGTTTAACTTAAAACAAAACTAATATTGTTACTTACTTTAACTATTAATCAATTTTATTAATTTTGCGTCTTTTAAAAATATTTAAATGTAGGAAAATGAAAACTAAAAACTTAAATAATTTACAAAGTGTGTAAGAAATTATAACAAAGAATCACATTATTTGAATAACATAATGTGGTTCTTAATATATAGGGATATTTTAAATATAATTTAATAATTAAAATACATAATTTATAGGAACTGAGGAGAATTTTTTTAACTTAGAATCTAAATTAGTTTCAGTGTAGTTACTCTCTTTCAATTAAAATGCTACCTTTTATTTTGTATTGTATCAAAGTATTTTATCCCTCTTGAAATCTCAATGTTTATATCCCGTTCAATAGATAAAAGAGCCAAGAATGACAACCTTTAATTCCTGTTGTATGTATGTTTTAGTATTTAGTATGTTTTTAAATGTTGCAAACATGAAATGGTTCGTTTACAAGACTCTAAAATCATTGGAATGGTAAAATACAGTAGCAAAGGCTCAAAAATAATTGGAAACACATCTCTCATGTGTTTTTTTCCCTTACAGACTGCTGCTCTTTCTTCAGCGCTCTTCTTCTTTACTGTTTCTATTTCGTAAAAACACTGCAGCCTCGCCGTGAGACGTTCCCTGTATAAATTGAAATAGTCACAAACATGTTCTACACTGGATGGTTCAGCTTTATTTTCACTCAATACGTTATTCAAGTGATTCATAACTTCCAAATTGTTTTCAGCTAGACTGCCTTTTTTTTATTGGACAAGAATGTCAAGAAGAGGAAAAATTATCTTAGCTCTGTAAAAATACTCCACGGTCTCAAATGTAGCTTTACTCCCTCTATCGATTTTTGCTGTGATTCTGCCTTTTCTCGATAACTCTGCTGGATTAGATCTACATTTTTTTGCTACCTCTGTGCAATGGTAACAGTCGAGTGAAAAGAGCATCAGTTCTAAAAATTTGTAAGGCTTCAATCGTGTAATTCACCACCTTTTTTCTCGACTTCTTAGTTCACACTTCTGGAATGTTGGGTCTTAGATAGAACGTCACACTGGGAAATAACTCTTCTTAGCAACAAGAGATTATGAACGAAATTAAAATATTCTATGCATTTTAGCAACGCCCTGGCCTTGCCACCACAGTTACGGTCAGTTTTAAATCAATTATATAATATTACTAGCAATCCCACACGTCGTTGAGCGTGACCCACTGTGGTATTGTGTTAGAAATAGCCTAATTAAAAAACTAGTTAAAAATCCTGCTTTGAGGTGCATTTGGACCCCCCACGGACACCTATGTTAAAAATTTCAGATCTCTACGTGGCGTAGATTTGTCTGGGCATCGCACACAAACAAATAAACTAACACACAGACAAACCCTTCCCTTTTCTACACTAATGTTATAAAGAGGAAAGATTTGATTTTTTGTTTTTTTGTAATGAGGAATAAATTAAATTTTCTAAATAAAATATAGCCTATGTTACTCGCTGATAATGTAGCTTTATATTGGTTAAAGACTTTTTTAAATCGGTCCAGTAGTTTTTGAGTTTATCCATTACAAACAAAAAACAAAAAATCAAATCTTTCCTCTTTATAATATTAGTATAGATAAATTATCACTTAATTTACTTTGCTTATTTTATTTAAATAACATTAGTTCATACATTATTTATAACAGATGAATCAGATTGTTCCATGAGAAATTTATTAGAGTCAAACGTGAATAATGATTGTCGACTTATATTTAGTTGTTTTTGTCCTCTAAATATTGAGGGGCAACTATCACCCCTTGAAACCACCAAATTCCGCCTCTGCTAATAAGGATAGTTTTAGTTGTTTGAAGCTGTAGAGTAGCCTTTCCCATTAGAAATACGGTTGTGTGAGGATATTTCTTTTCATGTAGGTGGAACCTTTAATCTAAGCTGGCGTCTCTGTTTAAAATGTCAGCCATTGCTTTATTGTCTGGTGTGTAGACAACTTGTGTATGTGACTTGCTTACTCACGGAATAAGAAGTAGATGACACGAACACTTTTTGTCAAATATTCCTAGACAGCAGTTGACATGCGGACAGGGGTGTCAGTTATGTTTAGTCTAGCTTACCGGTGACCGAATCTCCTGTTTCGAATCTCAGCCGGTTTCATGGAGACGGTGTTTCCTAATTGGTTTTTCACTCTCTCTTTACGCAAATGGGGGTATATTTTCTTTACATTACTCCTTCCTTGTTACTTTTGAAGACAGCCCTGATGGGTAATATGAAGCAGTGCGCATGTCAAAATTTGTAAGCAAGTATTTAATATATTTCATATAAGTTTTCAAATTATATTTATTTTGATAATATTTTAACAAATATAAAAAAAATCACTTGAAATATAGTGTGATTATAAACTTAATATTTTGGTTTAATCAGTTGAGCTAGCGATGAGACAAGGTAAATACGGAATTTTCTAAAATATTGATTTTTAACAGTTAAAATGTGTTATAAAATGAATGTTATTACATAGCATTCCTCACTATAACCTCACAGGTTATTTCTTCTTTATAAATCATAATAAGCTAACGTCCTACACACAATCTTTGATAAACTTGGTCCAATCCTAGTTATATAAATAAATATTTGTTTTCTTTTGTCTGTCCTTGCTTTTTTCTCATAATCTTGCACTGCTCTGTTAGAAGTATAAGCCCCAATTCTGTAAATTGCCACTCTACGTGACACAGTGAAAACTCTGGGACTTATCTATATTTGGCTTAGTATATAGAGCTATAGTATTTCCACGAAATCGTAGACTTAAAAATACCAGGAATTCATGTTTGGGAATGTATTGCAATATCCTAAGTACGCTATTTGCACATTCATTAGCATTTTGTTTTTAAGCTTGGCAGAATTTACATTAGGTCTATAAATTTTGGCTTTCTTGTTTTCAATATTGAAGTTTGTGACTGTTATTTTATCATCACAAGGGTTTCCACTGTCCAAGACTTGTTTTAGAGTTGTAAACAATTTTAAGCGTCTATAGCTAACACCAAAACTGTTGTGAACTTTTTTTTACTATTAAGACATCTTGGTATCATGAATTTTTTTTAAATATGTTATAAAATTAGAATAACGCATTAAAAAACTCTATAGAAACACCAAATTTACAGAGAAAAAAGATGTGTATGATAAATGCTTTGCTCTAAATTTATACATTAATATAAATGTTAATATAGGCTCAAGTTGTAATAAAATCATCTATAATTATTTATAACCTTTGTTTGATCAAAGTTATAGCACTTGAAATATTAAATAGCCTAATTGTTTTGTTCCCCTTCATTTCAATCTTGAAAGAATCAAAATATCAATTTAAAAAAATACAAATACTTGGATTTTTTTTAATTTAGCCGATAACTTTTGGAGTTGAAAATCAAATTTGAGAGAATTTTCTCTTCAAAAGGTGTAACTGTTTAGTGTATAATGATGAAAATTAAGTTTCTGTGACGAAACTGTGTGGAAGGCCGATCATAATTGTAAGATTCTCTCATTCGATCTCAGGTGGTGTCTGAATGAGTTTAGTGTTAGTTTATGGCTTCGTACCGCCAAACAGATAATGAAATTATTTCCACCGGGGTCGAATGTCCTAGGGTTAGTTTGAAAGTTGCGCACTTGAATTGAAATGGCTAGAAGCTTGTGACTCGGTAAACTTTATTAAATGAGAAAATAAAACCCTTGCTCGTAGCTTCCATCCACTCAAAGGGTAAATTACGTTATTTCATTGTTCGCTGGGTTGAAGAGAAAGATATTTAGAGTAAGAGAGGGAAAAGTTTATGGGTACATGGAGAAGTATTCATCCGCAATATATTGGAAAATGGGTAAAGGTCTGATTAATTGCTTCCAACCACTAAGCAACATTTGTGTAGCCTGGATTCGAGAATTTCAATCTCGAAATTTATGGTGGGGATGTATGGAAGGTGAGAAAAGGTCAATGTGTTTGCAGTTTTTATAGCAAAAATTTTTAGCCAAAACAAATTAAATATTGCTTCAGTACAAACAAACATAAAGCTTTATTTTATTCACATGATGATATCAAAAGCCCTTGAATATCTGTTAAGCGTGTCCTGGAATTAAATGACAACTTTTTTTCTCAATTTAAAAAGTTTGTCATCTAATGCCGCTACGATAATGACAGATACTCAAGAACTGTTGAGGTCACCATGTGAATAAAATTAAACTCTATGTTTGTACTGGAGCAATATTTTATTTATTTCAGCCAAAGAAAGATTTTGCCCTAAAAAATGAAAAAAAAACACTGCCTTTGTCTAGCGTCCACTTACATCCCACCTTAAGGGTCACGTGGACCGTGTGGTTGCCTAAGACACCAGCTCGAGGGGAGTGCCAAACAAAGCACCAACCTAACCTAGCTTAATCTGGGCGTGAAAGGAAAATAATCCCTAAACCTAACAACTCCAAACATAACCTAACTTGGGCTTAATAATGGAGATGCTATTGATAACAATCGTATACTTTTTGATACTAACATGAAATTTGACATATCCGTGTAGTTTTTTGTGGTGACTAAAATATAATATAGTGGCACTCTTAACAAGTTATTTTACATTTTACATCTTGAAAAAATGGCACCGTAAAACTGTTTTTTGCCATTATAACGAAAACCGTTAATTTTGTCAAAGCGATTGTTCAAATAAAAAAAATAGGATAACATTGTCTACAAAACATGTTTTTATAGTGTTATTTGTAATCCTAACTGTTTTTGTAAAATTTCGCAGTCAAACATTTGAAGTATAGTTACCATTTGTGGAGTTTCCCTTCAGATTATTTTCTTATTACACCCAGAATACTTTAGGTTTGAAGTTGTTAGGTTTGGGGATTATTTTCATATTTACCTAGAGTCCATTCGGCATGCAAAGTATGGTTGCTTACAGCTAGCAGAAGATGTAACAATTGTTAAAGAAAAACATAATAAAATATAAATTGTTTTTTGTGGACGTTTTGACTGGCAAAGGTGACAACAAATAAATATATGGTTTAGCTGATCATATGGTTGGGTGAATGGATACATGAGAGTATATCTGATAGCTTTTGCTAGCTTTCAGTTATTAGCACCCTTATGGTGAATGGACTATATCATCCCCCCGTTATATAGAAGGGCGGCAGAAAGAAATCCCACCAGGGTGCAAAATTTTCCTTGGGCCATCCCTGTATATTTTATCTGGCTTAGATGGCTTATTATATTTGTGCCTGAAAACATTTAAACCATTTATACAGTTAAAGAAAATGAGATAATCTGTTGAATAAAGATATTTAGTAGGTTAGAACGTGTACATGTGAGCTTAATGGCAGTGGCGGCTCGTAGCTAGAATTAGTGGTAGTGGTGACCCAGAAAATGTTTATCCTTTGTTTTAAAATTGTGTAAAAGGAAAAAAACTTGTGTGAAAAGAAAATTTATTTAGAAACGTGATAAAATCCTAACAAAAAAAACTAAACATTTTATACTTACTTTAACTTAAATTGTTACAGTTCAAGCTTGATCTATTCATTTAAAAATGAAATCCATTCTTCTTATTTTAATTTGCGCAAAAAGTTCAATAATTTTCTCCTTGATCTCTGGATGAGAATTGAGGAAACTTTTCTCCATTGAAAGTACTGTTAAATAAAAGAACCGAAAAAAAATGAATCAAATATAATAGCTGGAAGCCAAATAATCTAATTCTTTCATCTACACTTTATCACATTCAAGAATATGGTACACGGTTTTTAAGCACAACACACGCAGAGTAAAAAAAAAAAACTTCCTTCCACCATCACGCCAGAGCCGGCACTGCGAGAGCAACAGTTCTCTCTCTCTCTCTACCTGGCAGTCCCGCCTTCCTCAACAACCCCTTCCTATGTGCGCATGCACACAACAGTCAAACAGCACGTCGCTGGCACTGTAAAGTGCACAGTTCCATACAAAGATTTTTGTATCTTTTTCATAAACTGGGGGATGGCTACTGAAGTAAAGAAAGAATAAAGAAAGAATTAAAGAAAAAAAGACTCATTAAATTAAATGTTATTGATAATATCAAGTGGAAATAGGGGGTGCTGCAGTTCCACAGTGCCTATACACGAGCCGCCATTGCTTAATGGGATCGTACAGCCACTCATTTGTCTGCAACGTGAGAATGAGAGGGAAATATCGTTCCCATGGCAACGTTCATTATATTCCAAGGTTTATTGCAATACAAGTGAAGGGTTGGCAAATGCCCAATAATTTCAAACATAATCGTTGCCGTAGTTATTTAATGGTTTATTATTATTATTATTATTATTTGTAATTAGGATAATCTCTCAATGTTCCGTTGGAAACATAGTGTAAATAAAAAACTGTTAGAGATATGGTAGTGTGAGTGTGCTCCGATCGATCCAAAATAATAATTACGTGTAGTTTATGAGAATAAAACCTTTTTGAATATAAACAGAGGAAAATAAACAAAGTTACTGTCATCAGATAAACTATACCCTGTGGTTGTCAGGAAGAACAGTATCTGACCTGCTTCAGTGACCGCATAGTCTAAGGCGTCTCTCTTGTGTTAAACTAGACAGCCGATGACAGGGAGATCAGGGTTCAAGTCCTGGTCGGGTGTACTGAAGGTGGTTTTCAAAATGGTTTTCCACTCTCCCTCTACGCAAATACTTTAACACTTCCTTTATATTCAACCTTCCTCGTACCTAAAACCAATAGTGTAATTATTTTATAAGCATATAGCCTGAATAGGAAGTAATACGTGGTGCTAACAAACAGCACGGTATTTGGTAGTTACTAAAGTTGCTAAAACAATTTTAATATATTCATACATAAAGTCATGTTATCTGCAGCTGCCCCTTTTGATAGATATTATTAATACCTATAAAATACCACAAATAATTAAGTAAAATGTTGTAAAAGTTGGTAGTGAAGAAATATGTTTGGATTTTCTAAACTGCTCTTTCAACTAAAATCCAGTTGTACTTTTACAAGTTTGTATTCTAAGAGGAAAGTAAAACTAAGAAATATTCCAAGACGCATTTTATAATGTCATGGTATAGTAAAAATGCGCGGCTGTATGGAATTTGATACTACAGAACATCCCACATTGATGAACTACGCGAATAGGTTGGATTACTTCTTTATAATGTATGATATTGTCTACGAAAGGAATTAACGGCCATCTACTGTACTATGTGTGGTCTTGAATGGTCTCGTAACTAAACTAGTCACACTGGTATACAGTCTCTAAAGTGTTTGACATTTATTCATTCAACAGTTTAAGTGGCCTTTTTTTTTCATCCAAACACAATTAAGAAATACAAGCTTTGAAAGTCAGCAAACGTTATCACTGATTTGGTGATTCCGTTGTGGAGCATGCTACTGTTTGGAGAGAGATGGCCAACCATTATTATTTTGGAACATTTATGATCGGAGGCTAGGTAAACGATTATATCAGGGTTACAGGGATGAAACAATGCAGCAATAAATACCATCAAAAATGTAATAGATGCTAAAAGTAGATATTTCTGTGTCTGTGAATTGCAAATCGGCAAGGCAACACCTATGGGTGATGCAACCAACTCCTGCAAATCCATTATTGTACCAATACAAAGAAGTAGAGCCAATGAAATTTACCATGCCACATAAAATCCATCAGGTTTCGTAAATAGGTTCCAAATCAACGAAGATAATACTCAGGTCAAAAACGCTCAACAATTCTATCGCTATAACAGAGAGCATCTAATCTCTGAATGTTCGTAGGCAAATTCAATATACCTAATTTATAAGAAACAATACCACATAAAATGATCATGGGGGTGGTTTAAGAGAGGCAAAACTGAAATATAAATAGAATCATTTAGCACCCTTGGAATTCTTAGGCTCATAATATTATAGACTGTAGGCTCTCTTATATTGGCTTGGAAACATTCGTATGTATGTATGTATGTATGTATGTATGTATGTATGTATGTATGTATGTATGTATATATGTGTGTGTATGTGTATGTGTGTGTATGTGTGTATGTATATATGTATGTATGTATGTATGTATGTATGTATGTATGTATGTATGTATGTATGTAAATATGTATGTGTGTGTATGTATGTATGATTGTATGTATGTATGTATGCATGTATGATGTGTATGTATATATGTATGTATGTATGTATGTATGTATGTATGTATGTATGTAAATATGTATGTGTGTGTATGTATGTATGTATGTATGTATGTATGTATGTATGTATGTATGTATGTATGTAAATATGTATGTATGTGTATGTATGTATGTATGTATGTATGTATGCATGTATGTGTGTATGTATGTGTGTATGTATGTATGTATGTATGTGTGTGTATGTATGTATGTATATATGTGTGTGTATCTATGTATGTATGTATGTATGTATGTGTATGTATGTATGTATGTATGATTGTATGTGTATGTATGTATGTATGTATGATTGTATGTATGTATGATTGTATGTATGTAAACAAACAAAACAACCCTACCGTTATTATGTACGCGATGTCGAATATAGCTAAATATCATATGGGAATATAATCAAAAGCAACTTTGACAAAAACCAACTTTGCAAAGTATGATCAATTAAGTGGCCTCTAAACTAACATTTTTAATATTTATCTTTCACCTGGGGAACAAATCATTCCTTACGTATCATGCATACACACTGTTCTATATATACGATTAACATTGTAATTAATGATGACTGTAATTAATTTAAATATGTAATCCTGCTAAAACTCATTGATAGCATTATTAATTACCTTTTATTTACTGTGAAAGGTAGCAGCTTACGTTGCTAGAATCCACTATGGTGTAGCTTTTATTTAATATAGTACCTTTATGTAAGAAGTGAAGCTATAACTGATATATTTTAGGGTAAAGAAGAGAGAGATTTTGTCAATATTACGTAGATTAATAAATATCCTCATGAGTGGATGTGTTAACAATATAAGGTTAATATCTCTATTTGTGTCTATGGGCTATTGGTAAAGTGTTTATTTACGAGTTTGTATTGATGCATTAATAGTATAATGTTTATATCTCTATTAATAACCAATCCCATGGAGTAGTTGTCAGTGCACCTGGTTATGAACCAAGGGCTTCCGGGTTTGATTCCCAGCTTAATATTTGGGTATTTTTTCCGGAAGGTGTAATACTCCAGCGATCACCAGGGCTGGGTTAATTAGGCTTAAGGTTGGTGACCTGGTGGTCTAGGGGTAAGGTGTCAGACTTCTATGCTGGCGGCCGGGGTTCAATCCCAGGTCCCGGCAAAGATTTATCTGATTACCAAACCCTTCCTTCACCTCTGACAAGACATCTTGTGAATGTGGGGAATGCCAGGTCTCCACCGTGGTTCGGATTCCACGTTAAACTGTAGGTCCTTCATTTCATCTCACAATCACCCTGCCATCACACATTAGCGTAAGTGCGTATAACCCGAACGGGTAGTAAGACGCGGTGCTAATAATAATAATAATTAGGCTTAAGTTAGGTTTGAGTGTTTCGACTGGTTCCACAACCTCATACTATCACCTTCACCTCATCTCATCGGGACATGGAAAGAGTCTCCACGGAAAGGATGTACGATTAGTACATTCGGGCATCCCCTGGGAAACAGTACATTAGTACTGGCTAATCTGTCCGCAAACTGAGCTATGATTGATGTATCCAAGACGTGTAATATTATATTATTATCTTTATAGATTGTGTTAATAATATGCTATAATTATAATACTTATTATGACTTTTGCTGTTGTAATAATATCATAATATTAAACCATATATTTGTGCTGGTGTTTTAATAGTATATTATATCGATGTATTTATGTTAACGTGCTAATATTATTATGTTTTTCGATATACATTTGTCATAATGCTAATAGCATCATGTGTTTTTTTGTGCACCACGGGCTATAAACAAACATCATGTTACTATAATTACCTTAATAACCACATTATTATGTGCAGCTAACATGTCTAAGTATTTGCATGCTAAAATAATTTAGATAAATTGAAATCTTATTAATGGAATATCATTTAAACCCGTTTATTTGCTAATTAACTTCATATTAAGCGCAAGTGGAGATAGAGCCGTCAATAAAAATATAAAAGAAACTTTTTTTTAAACTTGAGACATAATCTACTGTCACTTGTGACCATACAACTCTCCAATATCTCATTAAGTGTCAAAATCCACGCAGGAAAGTTCACGTCTTCCAGTTTGGCTCCCTCCCTCCGAGATATATTGCTTATCAGATTGCCCGGCAACCAGATGTAATCAAATTGATTAGTGTTGCTGCACAGCGGAAAAATCCAGTTCCCCATCTCGAGCTTAATTTTAGCTACATCAATACTCTAGAGAGGTTAGGGTGGAATATAGGCTCGGCGTTTCCTCCAATCATACAACATCGAGAGGAGCTCTGAAAGATGATACACTTTCAGGCAATAAAGTCTCTTGTATATTTATGTCTTAGATTCTTATTTTAATATTAGTATTTCTTGAATTCTTATTTTTTTAAATAATATTTGGATCAGCTTCAGTGCCCGTAGAGTCCCGTGTTATACTGGCCTGCTGATGACGAGGAGATCAGGGGTCGAATCCCGGTCAGGTCTACTGAGAGTGGTTTTCCCTGAAGGGTTTCAAACACTCCTTCCACCCAAATGCATGTAGAATACCTCTGAAATGTTCCCTTATTCATCACTACTTCAGTATATGAATTATCATTTATACGTATAACCTGAAAGTGTTGATATATATATATAAACAAACTATTTATACCTAATTGAAAAGCCTTAATATTACATTTAGTTTAACCTTAAAGTTAGCAGTCTTACTTTGACGGATTACAGTATGGCCCTATCCTATAACTTATAGGCTGTACCATAGTGGAAAATTGCCAAGGTTAGCTTGATACCTTACAAGATAAACGAAGGTTAAGTTAGTCTGATTTTTTAAAACGTATAGTTTGTTAAACATTCAAATAATTAGAATCGGTATTTTTGTTTTAGTTAGAAGATAAAGTATAGAAAAAATATATTTATTAGAGTCCAAATATAATCAGATTAAGACAGGAGAAAAAACTATTTTTTTATTTCACCAACATATAAAACTAATATATGAACCTTTACACATTAATGTATCTTTTAAACATACAATCTGGAGTGAAAATGGCCAGCGAAATAAAGTGTTCAAACCTTCAATAGCTATTTTTTATTTTTCAACAAGTTTTAAAGATTGGTTGTTTGCTATCAGATAGTCACTACTGTTTTTCAATTATAAGAAGCATTCGGTATGAATATTTATTACTTAATCAGTATGAAATCTTTAACATTATCTATCATTTGTGGGGAAAAAACGTATTTTTGAAGCTAATTTTTAAACTTCATTAATTAAAATACATAAACTACGTGCAATTGGGAAGTGAGAAGTAGATATAATGTAAATTGTGCTTAGGATGAGCACCATACATGAAATACATGTTATAAAAAGAAGAAACAACTCACAAAATATAGGACGATAATGTAGCCACTCTCCAAGTCCCGGATTCACTAAAAGAGGCAAATAGATGTGCAGCTATAAATTTGAAAGAGGCGCATATATTGTATTCTTTAAAAATATTAGGTACAATTTGAAAGTAAATTTGAGTAGCCTATCTGGACCAAATCAAGAATAGACGCAACTTGTAAATAAATAATTGTATTTCAAAAACTAAAGTGGCATAATACTATCATAAAGTCTCAAAATATATTTATTTAGGTGTACACCATTGTTATTAACATAGGAGATAAAATAGCGAGCCTCTATCAAGTACTAATCCATTTGTTTCAAACTAGAGTAAGCTAATGTGGTAACTGGAATATTACATAGACCCAATTGGTATGTTTACATGTTATAGGCCTACTAATACAAAGCTTCGTGTAATTTATCTTATTATTATAAAATAAAAAACCAAAGATTAAACAACAAACTGTGGAATATTTCTCTAGATCCAAAGATATTATGTAATATTAAGATACTTCCCTAAAATATTATTATTAGCACCGCGTCTTACTACCCGTTCAAGTTATACGCACTTACGCTAATGTGTAATGGTAGGGTGATTGTGAGAGGAAATGAAGGGCCTACAATTTTACGTGGAATCCGAACCACGGTGGAGGCCTGGCATTCCTCACATTCACAAGATGTCTTGTCAGATGTGAAGGAAGGGTTTGGTAATCAGATAAATCTTTGCCGGGACCGAGGGTTCCCTAAAATAAAATAAGTCTTGTCACTAAATTTTATATGTAGCAGTCTATATTTTTAAAACACTTAGAAAGTGTATATAAATTATAAAGGTTTTAAAACTGTAACTAAAGCTCTGAAATAATATTGATAGGCACTTTATAATGAATAGTTATTTTTAAAAAAACTGAGGTAAAATCATTTAATTTATAGTTAAAAAAAGGTTATTTAATATTAATTTGTAATATCTGGTATTTTCAACATAGATTTAAAGTAAGGCATCATCGACTCTAGAAGTAAATTATTCACACAGATTGTTCAAAAAAAGCTCGAATGATAGCGTTTCTGATAACGTCACAGTAGTAACTGCAACCAGTTTTCTCCTTGATTAGTGAATACAGAAAGGTAGAAATTAATTAAGGCACATCTTGGGGGCTATATTAGGCGTAAAATTTCTACATTTTAATACTTGTTCCGGAGAATTTTTGTACCCTTTAGTTATTCCGGACTCAGAGTAGTAAGAGGCCCTATTTTTATCCCACAGATTAATGGTATGTATGTAATGTCCCGTTTCCAACAGTTTTTGTTTCCAGTCTACTTTGTGAAAACGCTTGACCTTATACGTTGTTCTATTGATTGATAATAATTTTTCAAGAGAACATTCTTATTGTATTAAATGACTGTCTCATGTTTAAAATAAATAACGTATCTATTCTTCAACTGTTACATGTGGTAATACTGCATCTTTACTACTCGCCTCATCACTGGGACTTTATTATAATTAGTCTGTGTTAAAAAAAAAGTCTAGAAAATTCTATGTGCTACACATTTTGGCCGAAATTAATAATGGAAATATTTATTTTTAGTAATATTTTTCATAATCTACACAACATTTGCTTTTATACAACAAATACTTTAAAATATCGAAATGTCACAAACTAATAAATTATATATAACTAGTATATTTTTATATGTAAGAGATCAAATACACTGACTTTTAGTTTTGAATATTTTAACACTTTTTTCTAGGACAAATTTCATATTATAATGTTTGTTAATCAGAATAAATGTTATTATCAACAAACTATTTTCAAGTATAAAAAAGTTCCTGGCAGCCATACAGTTACTATTGATGAAATAGTGTATATAAATTATTAACTTTCACTCTAACCTCTATGAAAATGTTTGGTTAAGATTTTTTTTTTTCTAATATTCTTTGCACCAAAAATGTTGCCAATCTGTCACCTAGCTACGTTTGCCTTTGCGCAAATAAAAATCTGAAACTCATCAATAATCCCAGCAATCCTCTGGTGATAATTGGAAATATTTTCAGAAATCACTTTTTCTCTCGTTCCTTACATTCCCACCGTAATACTAATGGTTAAAGTCAAATAACTTTTTTCTTCTTTACAGGCAAAGAATGCCGAACAAGTATGTTTATTACTACCGATCCCCACAACATCAAAACCATTACGTGTTGTCTTTCGCCTTCGCCTTTGACCGCGAAGAAGATGTTTATCAGTTCGCATTTAGCTACCCGTATTCCTACTCAAAGTGTCAGGTTCATCTGGACCTTTTGGAGAAAAAGCAGTTTCCTCACTTCCATAGGGAGTTGCTGGCGACTACTGTGGTGAGTATAACATGTTTCATGTTTCATAAGTTTCCACGCAAACAATGGATGTACTCATATTTTGTAAATTTCATTTGTATATAATTTATACGTTTACTTTCTCATTAATACAAGATATAGATAAAATATTGAGTTATCCCAAAAATTGAACATTATATTTTGATCCCAAATATTGAACATAATATTTTGATCCCAAAAATTGAACATAATATTTTGAATAAAGTGTATTTTATGTAATTACCCTCGATTACGAAAATATTTTTTTTTTAAACTATTCCATCTAAACGTATATATGTGATGTATGTATATCTGTCTTTAATAATTTCGATCTTTTTTTATCAACATGTCATACTGCTAGTTCAGGTTATACACATATGTACTAATTACGTTAGTGAGTTAAGATAGAGGAATGTTGAATTTAAAGGATGGGTACTCGTATCTGCGTAAAGGGAGAGTGGAAAACCATTTAGTAAAAACCATCCTCAGTACACCCAACCGGTATTCGAACCCTGATCTCCCTGTAATCGGTAATCTAGTCTATTTCGAGAGAGTCACCTCAGGCCATGCGACCACTTAAGCAAGTCCATTTGATCTTGATACTCCAACTAAATATGGGGGAGAAAATATACAGGGTGTTCACAAAAAACTGATACAACGCTTTAGGGAATTTAGGTAGCTGGAGATGGAACAATTTGATATAAGGAACCCGTAACCGGAGGAGATATCTTCCAGGCAAATATGGCTACGTTAATGCGCTGAGGCAGGTAGGCAACTGGAATAATGACGAGACACATAAAACAGTGACATGGGCATTTATTGATAAGCGTTACACACGTGGTGAAAAGAAAGCAAGTTCACAGTAACTGCTCAAACTGTCACCCAAAATGGCCGGTGTGGTTTCTTCAAACCTGATGGTGCTTCACTCGTCGTCTTGTCTCAGTCTCTGCGAGGGAAATAGTTTCCCCATAGTCGCTATTCCAGTCGTGGATACATAGTATGAGTTGTACGCCGTCTGTTAGGGTATCGTCTACGGTACATGTCCGCTTTTCTAGCATTTCTACCCAAGTTCTCCATACTCGAGCACCATGTCCACGTGCAGTGGCGTGCTCACAGTCGCGTAGCAACGGCAAACACGGATTAACAAACACCTGTAAGCTATTGGTGTTAGATACCCTCCAGCAGCACTGAGTTAAATGGAACAAACCGTATACGCACGTGCAATGCCACACTCCAGTACCAACAGTTGCTTGTCTTGTCACATACACTGCCCTAGCGCATTTCCGTCGCCATCTTTGCTTAGAAGGGATCTCTTCCAGATACGGGTTCCTTATATCAAATTGTTCCATTTCCACCCAACTAACTCTCCGAAAGCCAATGTATTGTTTGCTCGTGTATGTTAATAAAATCTAGAAATTGTCCAAATAACGACATAAGCTCCATTATAATGGAGAACAAACAAGATTAAATCATGTCTATTTATGTATGCCACATATAGCTTATTTATAAACATCAGTTTGTACAAACAATATATTGATAAATTGTTTTGGTTAAGTGAAAAAAAATCGAAAACTTTAACTTTACAATGATTGAGATAGAATTTTGTTTTGTTTTTTGTTGTTTTTCATAAATATTATCAAATACACTGTAGTACTTAGCATTATCATTGTGAAATTATGATATTAATTTGTATAATATGGATGATTTACCTTTATTTTAGAGCATGATATGGCTGTCTACTTATATGAAAAATATAAAAAGAAAGTACAAGCCATTCTGATGGCCAAACCCTTCCTTCACCTCTGACAAGACGTGTATTAATCACAACCTGTGAATGTGTGGAATGCCAGAACTCCACCGTGGTTCGGATCCCACGTTAGACAGTAGCTTCTCCATTTCTTCTCACAATCACCCTACCATTACACATTAGCGTAAGTGCGTATAACCCGAACGGGTAGTAAGACGCGGTACTACTACTACTACTAATAATAATAATAATAATGTAAACGGATTGTACTAACGTATTTCAATTTTATATGAATAAATATATATATATAATATATATATTTCACATTATATCCATTTAATATTTTAAACAATACTAATCAAATAATTTAATTGAAATATATGGACAACGTATACAATACAATACAATACAATACATATACAACAATATAGGACACCTACCTAGACCAGAATAGAATGGGCCAGTTTCGTAGTCAGACTTTAGTTAGTACGCCTCAAGTGGGGTGCTAAACTAAATACAAGATGACCCCTACTTGGACCAGAATAGAATGAGACAGATTCATACACGGAACTGGGCCATTCCATTCGAATGTATGTGTATAATTAGTATAACACCGCACTTATTCGGTCATGCCAGGAATCGAACCCAGGACTCTCTAACACAGTAGACCGACACGCTACCGACTGAGCTAAGTTGATGGACGAATAATATTTAAATTAATGACTATAAAAATAATAGTATATAACTCAAACGAGAATAAAAACTATACATATTAAGTTTGAATTCTCGAGCTTCCTCCTGAATATTGTTCGCATAAAATTGCATTCCTGGTAAAGCTCGCTTGGTGGTAGGTGACATGCGCGAGGATGGTTGAAATACTCCTTCTCTCTCTTTTTTTCATCTTCTGGTAGGAATGTTATCTGACTTAGTTTCAAGGAGGAACGAGCTAAGACTTATTTTGAGTATAATGTTAATGTGAGAAAAACGGGACTAAACTATTTAATTAGATAGCAGACAGAACTAGAGGGTTAAATACAAATCAATAAATATTTTCATAGAAATAATCAGAGCTAAATATGAAACCTAAAAAAATAAAAATAAACACATCATATATAGAGAAACTATTGTATTTGTTCAAACCAGGGAATGTTTGATCAACGTCAGTATCCAGGGGTTCATTACATATGTTCCAATATTAACAAGTATATTTTAACTATTATAAGCTATTATAAGCTATAAATAATGATTCATTAATTTTAAATCAGTTCACAAGTTTTACGGGGTTAAAATTGCTATTTCATGCTTTTTGTGTACCAATGTTAAGATAACGTAGTTTATGTATGGGGCTGAAATTTGGTTTAATTAGACATGTATATTATGAGGTGTAAACAACTAAATATTTCTAGTAAATATTATTACAGTTAATAAATATTATTAATATTTCATTGAAATATGTATATTATTATTAATATAATAAATACTTCATCGTGTACATCTCATATCTCCTAGTAGTACTAAATTTCATTCACATAAATTAACTATTTACCATAACGATGATATGTAAAAAGCATGAAGTAGCAATTTTACCCCTTATAAACTATTGAACTGCAATAATTTTAAATCATTGAATCGCTATTTATAGCTTATAAGCTATAATTTATTATATTCTTGTTAAAATTGTACAATAAAATGTTTATGGTAGACTGAGATAATTCTTACATTGAGGTCATCCTAATATAAGCATCGGGTACCTACTCGAAAATGTAATCACGTATAGGCCAAACGATATGAATTGTGACCAAGATGAAATGTTTATCTACACTGTTAACTTTAACTTTGATGATAGTGGAAGGTTTTCCAAGGAAACTGAATGATAATTGCACCAATGCAGCTGTAGAACATCATAGTGGGGTATACCTTGATTTTCTTTCAAATAGACATTTGTAACACTATTTTTAAAACAATAATTTTATTTTTTGAGGTAAGCAATAAAAACATTTTACTTTATTTAATTTTATTTATTTGATGTGTTTAACGTACAATTTCTGAACTTACAGATTATATCACCACACGATTTATAAATGAACTAAAATTTAGAACAGACACAACATCCCCCCTCCCCCCAGCCATTAATTTATAACAGTTAAAGTGGAAACCCACATTCCACCAATGATACATTTTTTGGCCACTCTAGGAATTGAACCCGGTACACTTATCTCAGTAAACAAACACGTTACCGACTGAGCTAAACTGTCACCCCTTTACTGTAATAATATGTATTAATTGTATATGAATAGCAAATATAGGGAAATTTAAATGATCTTTAGTTTGCGGGTATGGCCGCATTTAGTATCATATTCGTAAATTTGAAATATTACACTTAAACCCGTCACCATTATCTTTAGTGCACCAATTCTATACCACTTTTTTTTATTATTATTTTTTTATTGTTTTATTATTCAGCATCACGTCTTGCTACCCATTCGGGCTACACGCTTTAAGCACTAATTACGCTAATGGATTAGGAATTGGAAAGGTTGAATTAGAGGAAGTGAATCCGCATTTGCGTGGAGGGAGGGTGGAAAACTATTTAGGAAAAACCACCCCAGTTTACCCTACCGAGATTCGAACCTCGAACTCCCCATCCTCAGCAGTCGAGCTCAACACGACTAGCGCGTTAGCCAACTACGACACTGAAGTGGGTTACTATACCACTGAACTATCCAGAATTCATCCCTCATTCAAGGTAATTATCTACCTTAAACTATGAGTGAAGAATGACACTGTGCAAGTGACAAATGTCTCAGATATATCAGATAACTCAGTGGTGCATTGATGCACCAAGACAAGGGGCCCGGATTAAATCCCAATGTACAGGTGTCAAGTTTTCAATACTTCGAGTGTATGATTGGTGTTTTATAAGTATTTAAAATATTTATCAAAAGTGACAGCTGAGGATCACGTAGCTTAACGTATGAATACGTGAAAGTATATCTAGTAAATCTTTTCAAGCTTTAAAATGAATCCATCTGTGATAATATTGGAGCCTAAGGAATATTTCATAGGTAAATCTTCGAAAAGTAAGACGCCCTAATATTTTGCCTACGTGCCAGGTGCGATGACATCAAATTGGCCCTTAAATAAAATGTACTACGAATTTTATTCATATTAATTTGTTTCAGACCTAAGATTAGAAACGTTTAAAGGGGCAATTACCTGAGTTTGTACACAACAGATGTATTTAAAAAAAACAGGTTTATCTCTTTTTCATTTCAGTCTAAACAGTTTTTGAAAATTCAAATGATTTTAACATAATATATAGTTGGATCTTCCCTTGTAATTATTATTTATTAGTCAAATTGTTTTATTAATTTTTTATTTACTATTGATTGGCTACACAAGATAGTTTAGTATTCGGAGCTTTCTCTCAGAAATCAAACAAACTTGGCTAACACTGAAGGACAAAGGTAATCTGTTGTATTAAAACTATAAAAGAAGAGCATTTATAAACTCTTCGACTAGGGGACTCTGGTTTTTGTTTGTTACACGTTTAATTTTACGGTGATAAAATTTTACAGGGATAAAATTAATAGCTTAATTTAAAGATAGTCTTATTTTAGGGCATCCTCTTCTCTAAAGCCGTCTTTCTAACGACACTGCTACTGTCCACATCGGAAGCGCTTCTGGTGTCATATTTTAGAAGCTTGAAGGTAGTCCCACCTCGAGCCGTACGTAGGGAAGAAAGGGGAATTTAATGTTTGCCAACGTGTGGATGGATGTTATTTATTCTTCTTATATTTCACACGCTGTGTTAAAGGAAGAAAAACGTAGAGGAGGAGTATAAGGAGATGAAGGAAGCAGGGTGCTCGTGTTATTGCAAGAGTTAGGTGGTGTAGATGAGGGGGAGAAGAAAGAAAGGATGGAGAAGATGGAGGTGACAATTGGCTTGCTGTAAGAACGCCTTAGTTCTCACATCACGTTTTGGTGTATGCATGGTGACTGCTTTAGTTCGTCTTCAAAGTGGTGTTGGCGGGAAAATAGGCGGGGGAGGGTAACGAACATGAATATGTGCATGCTATCAATACTAAAGTAACCCGCATCGTTGAGTTAATTTTAATATATACATTTTGTATCCAAATTAAATTTTTTGATGAAATAAAATTACCAATCATAATAATATTATTGATTCTGTGATTTTTGGTTAGTAAGTTATATAGGAATATGAGCTAGTGCTTGGGAATATAATGCAAATTATCTCAAGAAAAAGTATAGAGAAAGCGAGAGAAATATATACTGGTACATACAAATTGATATGGATAAATCAATGGCTTCATGAATGTATACATTGTGTGTTTTAAGACCACAGCTGGGTGAATCCATGGGAAAAAAAAACTACTCTCAAGGCTGCAATGGGTAGGACACTCAGCGCGGATGTAATAAACTAGAACTGTGTTCCAGGTATTGACTGGCAAACCCAATGGGAAGATACTAATGGGAGGATCTAGATGCATATGGGAGGATAACATGAGAATGGCCCTGAAAATATAGGATGTAATAAGATGGACTGGATAGAACTAGCTCAATATAAGGGTAAGGTGTAATGAGGTGGACTGAATAGAACTAGCTCAATATAGGGATAGAGTGTAATGACGTGGAGTGGATATAACTAGCTTGAGATAGGGATAGGGTGTAATGACGTGGAGTGGATATAACTAGCTTGAGATAGGGATATGGTGTAATGACGTGGAGTGGATATAACTAGCTCAAGATAGGGATAGAGTGAAATGACGTGGAGTGGATATAACTAGCTTGAGATAGGGATAGGGTGTAATGACGTGGAGTGGATATAACTAGCTTGAGATAGGGATAGGGTGTAATGAGGTGGACTGGAAAGAATTAGCTTAAGATAGGTATAGGTGGCGTACTTTTGTAAGTGCGGCAATGAACTTTTGAGTTTCTTTTGCCCTAGAGTAGGTAAGACCATTTTGTGTATCTAGAACTGTGTTTGTCACTATAAGTCTGGTTGAGTGTGTAAAGCAAATATCATGCA
Source organism: Timema poppense (assembly GCA_902141375.1). Classification (NCBI taxonomy): domain Eukaryota; kingdom Metazoa; phylum Arthropoda; class Insecta; order Phasmatodea; family Timematidae; genus Timema; species Timema poppense. The sequence continues at coordinate 20,998 of CABFOV010000718.1, forward strand.
CTTACGCGAAAATAAGTTATTTTTCTAAAGATTCTCACTTGGACTTAAATTACTTTAACTACCCATCTCCATTTAGAGTCCCTTGAAATGTTTGTAAATATCGCGATATTGTTTTACTAAAAGGTGTGGTAAACTAGGTGGCATTCCTAAACTAGACTCGGCAGCCACGGTTCATGACTAGCAGAGTACACAGGATTTTGATATTTTACCATGAGTGGGTGTTCGTCCAAATTACAAGTGACTGTTAGTGCATTTATTTAAAGCTCAATCTCTTTATCCAGAATTAATTAGTTCATTGGTGTGAGTTGTTATTTAAGGGAATCGCTCACTATCCTGCTCTTATACTGTTAATGCATTGTTAAAACTGTCATATTCTTCCTGGTCCCTTTCCATAAACATTATTATTTACATTTAATTTGGTGAATAATCTTATTTTACTATCTTACATACTCTATGGCATCAGGAACTCGAAAGTTCATTACCGCACTAACAAAAGTACGGGCACATATCCCTATCTTGAGCTAATTCTATCAATTCTATCTCATTACACCCTATCTCTCTCAGGTATATCCAAATGTTATCCTCCCATCTCCTTCTGGAGCTTCTCAGTGGTCTTTTCCCATTGGGTTATCCATTCAATACCTTGAACGTGGTTCTCGATACTCCCATTCACGCTGCATGACCTGCCCACCTTAACCTGCGAGATATTATTACCCTAACAATGTAATTTACATTTATTAATAAACCTTTATTAACCACCATTTAAAATATATGGTACCGGTAAATTCACCTCATTCTCTAATTTAACAATAAAATGGCAGATAAAGATCCTAACACTAAACTCAATCATCAGCATATTAGCATTGTGAGGTTGACGCCACGTTCCCACTATTGTGAATACAGAGTAGGGACTGTTTAGGACCTATAGCCTACCCTATGCTATAATTAGATGTTAAAATAGATAGATTAATAATGATTAATATTCACTTGCTTGCAGTAGTAATGTTGCCATGTTGTTTTTAAAAATGCACGAATATATAACATTCAAAATACACACAATGAATATACATTAGTATTTACACATGGCATAGTAAAAGTTAGCCCGATTAATATTTCTATATCAAATGAAAATTTATTTATTTTAAATTTTGTATTGTGACATGTCTCAAAAACTGCTTAAACAATAAAAAAATATACATCTATAAGGAAAACCTCTTTTCACTTTATGAACTCATTGTTTTATATTATGAAGAAGGTACAGGAGAGGTGAATAGAAATATATAAAAGGATCGAACACAATATGGAGTTTGCAATGAAAAGAAGAACACAATTCACACGTTAAATTTCTGCCATTGTACAAAGAGGTAATGGCTGCCTCTTACAGAAAATCGATCGTTACCGCCCAATCTCCCGACCTAGGTTTCATTCTATCGGAATCGGATGGAGTAAAACCTATGTTGGGGGATTGGGTGGTAACGATCAGCAGCAATTTAAAGTGTGAACTGTGTCCTTTTCATTTTAAAAGCTTTATTGTGTTAATTCCTTTTATATGTCTCTATCCACCTTGCCTGTACCTTCTTTATAATATAATAAACTTAAATAATATACAGAAAGTCATTTGCAAAGTTTTGTGATTTGTAGAGATGTGCTAACAACCCTGGTGTTGAAATCATCTGAAAATATCACAAAATTAAAGTATACACTGGCATTATACAAATTATCATAGTTGAGTTGCTTGTTTCCTTATAGCAACAACGCCGCTTAGATCTTGTGACAATAACCCACCCCAACAATATGCCGTTGGGTAGCAAGAAACAACATGTGGTAGTGATACTCAGCCGCATACATCCAGGGGAATCACCAGCCAGCTACGTCTGCCAAGGTAACAACAAGGGTCACCAAGAAAATTGAGTGTAACACAATCTTATATTTATTTATTGAATTAATTATTCACGTTTACATGAGCCAAGAATCTTACGAGTATATGAACCGTAAAAAATGCGTTAACATAAATGAAGAATTACAGTGTTGAAACTTGGAAGAAAAGCATAAAAAATATAGAAACTTAATGATTAATGCAGTAGATGTATTTATTGTGTAAATTTATTAATCTGCAGTGGCGTATTCCGAGAAAAAATTAATAGGTATGCTGTACTATAAAAGTTGCAACGGAGATTTGGAGGCCGAAGACCCTTAACCAACGTTGTCCAAGAACGTCAAGGGATTATTTCAAGGGATATATTTAAAGATGTGTCTATATAGAATAGTGGTTCTCGAACATTTATTATTTACCTTTAAGTGTATGCTATCTTAGGAAATTTTGAGCTCCCCACCCTTCCCATATTCTCTTTTCTTTTATTTATCCATAACGATGATTACCATCCACTCAAAATGTAATAAAAGTAACTCTATGGTGTCAGCCCGCATTCAGGCTATACATACCAAGTGGCTACCAAACGGTTTGGTGAATTAATGCCAACGCTTGCGGTTAGAAGGTGTCATGTAGTCAGCACAACAATGACTCCAGCCATTAAGCTCGGCTTTCTATACCGGAGCCACTACTACTTTATTCGAGTAGCTCTCTATTTATCCACTATAGGCTGAATCTAGCCCGTTCCAGACCCACTGATTCTCAGATAATCTGGACGCATCGGGAATCAAACCCCGGACCTATGGAACAGTAGCCAGAGCCTATAACCACTAGACAACACCGGCGGTCCTCAAATCGTAATGATATATACATGGTTAGAAATTTAAGTAAATATTAATGTCGGGGCTAAGAGTGGTATATGCACATTTCTGAATGCATAAGAGAGACAGATCCTATTCAATTAGCCCAGTGTAATTAAAAACACACAGTTAGCAATACTCAAAGCAAACGATCATAGTAAGAGTAAAATGAAGTGATACATCGATCAAGCGTCCATCAGATCTTGGTGAGAGGGAATCAGGTGGATTGTCCAACTCACGTTGCAATTAAAACTATTTCTTAAAGCCTAACTTATCTCACACAATGCTGCTTGGAAACAAACGAGTCTCCCAACTTGAGAATTTATGCTCCAGGAGCTGTTTAGATGCGTAAACTCTGACTAACATAGGGGAGATTATCTAGGACTATTAATACTCTATCGCCAGATCATTGGTTTATTGCTAAGATATTTACACATATCTTGCTGTAAGCAGTGATGCCCTCTTTCCCCAACACCACAAATATGGTTAATAGAAATTTAAACAATATTAAGTATAACTAAAATATTTAGCATTGAAGGTGTGTTGAATGTATATGCTACATTTTAAGACCAGGTTTCAGACTTAAGCCTAATATTCAAAAGGTTTACCATTATACACAAAATTAACAATTGAAAAAAGCATATAAATAATAGCTTCGATACCATTTGCATTATTTAAATATCTTAATTACTATAAAACTACTCCAAATGATTTATAAAAGCATTTAATATTTATAAATATTCTCGGCCTTCAGGACTTAGGAGGCTGTGCAACCACAAACCCGCTCTCTCCATCAAAATGTCATTATTGCTACAGCCTTGATTGAATGCCTCCCCCCAAAGTAAATGGCTGGGTGCACCACTGATTAAGTAAATTATATGAAAATATATTTTATTTTACCTTTTCCTTCTAAATCATCTTGAAATGGTGAAATCACACCCCTGACTTTTGGTATTCTTTGATGTATAATTATATAAAATCACAATGACTAATAAGTAATTTATGTAAAACAAAAACTAAAATAAGACTATTAAAACTCCACGATCCTTTCTACTAAAGAAAAACAAGAATTACCGTCACTTACGGTTAAAGTAGCCTCGCCACCCCCCACCCCCCCCCCTCCCCTTTCTTCACTCCCATCAGTGCTGAAATGCCTAAATTTGAAAGAGTGGTTAAATGTGTTTGCAAAATACATGATAACATGTGTGACTAGAATACCTAAACATACTCAATGTATTTAATTAGTGTATAATTTAAAGCTTGTTATGTATACTAACTATTATTTTACAATTAAGTTTTTATATATATATATATATTTTATGTAATTTTACTTAAACTACACTAAATTAGCTTAATAAATAAACATCGTGATCTTGAATCTTTTTTCAATAGTTGGCACAATGCTTAGTTTTCTTCACATGAACAGCATGCCCTGGGGTGTAAACGGTGAGCTCATTTTCCAATTACTTGTGGGCGAGCGGAAAGGAATGTGTTGCAACCCCCTAAACATTGAGCAAGGTCATTAAATCCTCCCTAGCTTGCCTTGCGTTTTTCTAATAGCAAGCCCTGGGTTTCCTATTGTGCAAAGTAGAACCTTTTGGAATAAAAATTACTTAAAAAACAGTATTCTTGGAATATGAACCAATATTAGTTTTAAAATTAATAATTCATTATATGTATATTTATTAACAATTTAAACATAAGTGTTTACACAGTTCACACAGGCAGAATTCAATTTAAAAAAACTAGTCTATATCATTATGGGTATGCAACGCAGGACTAGCATACCCAGAGAATAAGCCACTGTTAATTTCATATTTTGATTTAATTGTAAATTATTTTCTGTACTGCGGAAAATATACTAATACAGAAAATAAGAATATAAATTTAAATACAATACCTTTATTAAAAAAGGATATTAAAAATATATTGAATATACTGTTACTAAGTATACATAATCCCTCATTAAACATCAAAATGACATTGAAAACATATGAAATACTGAACACATAAATAAATTATGTTTTTCAAAGCCAACCTTGTTGGTCTACAGGTAAAGTTCTCACTTCAGAGCCCAATATTTGTGAGTTCAAACTCAGTCAGGGATGACGTATTTTTCTTAAGCGATAAAAGTCCATGTACAACTAATTTCCTTTGGAGGGGAAGTAAGTCGTCCCATGTCGAATGCTGCATGTAAATTAACCCAGTAAGGAATTCGAAATTACCTTTACGGCCAAATTGGTAAACCTTTTCGCTCTCGCTCATAGAAATTTTTGTGTGCTGATATAATCATTCGTTTCAAAAAGTGCACATTAAATACCTCAAATAAATTAAAATGAATATATCTGCTAAATACTAGTTAGAAAAAAATCTACAAGCCCACAGGATAGCACTAATTTAAAATATCCGGGAAAACTCCCTAAACAGTTTTTCCACTATTTTAAACTAGTTTTTATTGAAGGTTCTAAATGTGATGTCTCCTTTTTTCATAAAAAGTTTTTTTTTATTATTACATGCGTCTTTTGTGTCGATATTTGAAATGGATATAGGTAAGGATATCTTATTGTTCAGTTTTGAAGAACCGCTATTAAGGTAAACTACTTTTAAGCACTGCGTCTTACCACCCGTTAGGGTTATACGCTTATGTACTAATTACGCTAGTAATTTTAGGGATCAGGAAGATTATATTTAGAGGAACTTTACTGCGATTTGTGTGGAGAAGAATGGAAATATATTTTTGAAAAAGCATTCTTAGTACATCCGACTGAGATTCAAACCTCAATCTCCCCTTCCTCGAAAGTCTAGTATAGTGTTAGAGTAGTACCTTAGACCATGTGGCCACTGGAGTAGGTATTAAAGTAAATTAAATGTGAAGGGAAAGGTGAAACAATAAATGGTACCTGCCTCGGTGACGTAGTTAGCTAACGCGCTAGTCGTGTTGAGCTCGACTGCCGAGGACAGGGAGATCAAGGTTCGAATCTCAGTTGGGTGAACTGGGGTTGATTTTCATAAATGGTTTTCCACTCTCCTTCCACGCAAATGCGGGTCCACATCCTCTAAATTCAACCTTCCCAATTCCTAAACCATTAACGTAATTAGTACTTAAGCGTATAACCCAAACTGGTAGTAAGACGCGGTACTAAATAATTATAAAAAAAAGAATGACATCAGGGTGTGAGAATGTAATAGACAGATTTTTTTTAAATATCAACTACATGTGCAATTCTACTAGAAATATTATTAATGAATATAGACACATAGATTAAAATCATTGTAATTACGGCACTGTCCGTATAGAAGGGACTACATTTCTCTTAATTTAAAATTACAATATCGTATTTTAACTTGGGGGCACCCGATAAGAATTTTCAGTCACAAAGTAACCTTGCACCCCTTTTAGTTAGGAGCTACCTGTCTGCAAAATTTCAGATTCCTAAATCTTCTTAGCTTTGAGATTGTATCTACTTTTGTTTTTTGAGACCCCAATTTGGGAGTTCCCAACTATAACTATCTGTCACACAGTAGTCCTGCACACTAATTGGTTAGGAGTTAACTGCCTGCAAAATTTCAACTTCCTAGATATTCTGGGCTTAGATATTTTTAGAGATACAGTTTTTCGGTAACTCTCTCATTTTGGGGTTCCCTCATAGGAATTTTCAGTCACCATGTACCTCTACACTTTAAATGAACAAAGAATAGATGAACTGGTAATTACTTTAGTGGATTGTTTAGAAAAAAAAATCAATCAGAAAGAAAATTAAAATTAAAAATTCAGCTCCATTAGGTTCTGTCCCATGCTCTATTCAATAAGTGTGCAAAGTTTCAGTTTTCTAGTTCATCTAGGGGTTTGTGGAGTGTATGGAAAGAAACACACACATACTAGGAAATTATACATAGAGCTACACAAATTTTGGGGATCCGTGGAGTCATAATTGGTTTAATGAAATAATAATAAGATTATAAGACAATATATAAAATACTAAGTATAAAATTAATATAAAATGCATATTACCGGTATATAATTTTTTTTTTTAACTTTGTTTGTATATTAGTAGTCTAAAACAACTGGTAAACTAAGGTTTAGAGATACATAAATACTATTTTAAAAATAGGAGAAAGTCTTTTGTCTCACCTGGACTGGTTACATTATGGCCCTCTTCTATAAGACAAAGCCATAGTTAAAAAACAAATCAAAGTAAGCTTGCAACATTTAAGGATAAACTAAAGGTTACGGTAGATAACAAATTGATTTAGTTGCTGAGACACAAATATACCTTGTCTATTAACTAAAATACTACAGCCTCAACAAACACCTTGATTCCAAGGGATATCTCTAGGATGTGTTAGTGGGACATCACTGACGGGAAATCTCCTGGACGTTGAAGTTATGTTTTAGCAGGTACTTCCAATCGTATTATAATCGGGTTTTGCTGTAGAGAATATTAAATTGTTATTATTGTTCCGATGAGATACCATTGTAATAGGTCTGGGTCTTATAGGTGGAGCGAGATTTACAAGAGATATCTCTAGAACATCTTAAGGACGTCCTTGCATATTTATCCCATTCTGTCAGTCCTTGGATGTCCATATGACACCCCGACTACACAATGTGAAAAGCTATACCTATTAGGCAAACCTTTACATCATTAGGATAAATGAGTGTGGTGATTAGCTTCAGTTTATTTGTTTTTTAAACTTGCTTATGTATTTATTGAGATTATTTGAATGGCCATAAAATATTTATTTTTAAACAATCACTAGTATTATGAAAACATACTTTATTTGGAATCGATTATTGGTAGTAATCAGTTGTGTGATGATATTAACTATATAGGATTCAGTTGATAATTTGAATTTATGACTATAAGGACTGTTGCTGAATTAATATTCATTTATAATACGGTACCTATATTTAATGTTATGTTTGGTTCAAAATATCAATTTTAGCTCCATCAAGTACCAAGATTATTTGTACACTTCATGTTTATATTATAAAGACTAACATACCACATTGATAATACTAACAAAAAATTGTGTATATTTATCATGAATTCTAAAACTACTTACCCCAAACTACTAGTTATTAGTAGCGGTACTTATTAAATTAATTATATTTTATATAAATTTAGTAAATATTACATAAGGAGGAAAACATCAGTGATAGTGCAGTTCAGTTGATATTGGATTTATTGATAGTGTAACTAATTCTGAACATTAAATATGTTTGGCAAATTAATAAAACTGATTATTAAAAATAGTAAATGTATATGATTCTCCATCAGATTATTAAATAATTAGTACTACTTTAAAAAGTATTACTCAAACAGTTTTGTGTTATTGAATATTGCCAGGGTAAACAGAAATGGTCAAAACTCTATTTGTATCATGTTATTTCGTTCTAAGTTTCCATGTGACCAACCATGCATAAGATTTATTCATGTGTATCACAAACTGATATGTGATGGTTATCCACAGGATCAGTCTTTATAGACAAATACGAGACGGATCAGGATGGTTCAGTGATAGAGCGTTGGCGCGGAAAGCCAAAGGTCCAGGGGTCGATTCCCATTCCCAAGTTGTCATTTTTCACTTAATTGTATATGGGAATTTATTCTCGGTGATACTTGGCATATGAATGTTTCACTGAATGATGAGAAGCGTTGCTATGTGCAGTTTAAACTAACCATGCCTACTCTGGCAAAACTCCACGTGATGCCACTGGACTAAAACTAAACTATTGTCAAACTGGAAACTGTATTTCTCGCAATTTCTCCGAGCAAGTAAAGCTACAATTGATTTAGACCTAACACTAGACAATATTAGTTTATATGCTGTTGGTCAGAAAAAAGTTCTAGGAGTGTAAGGTGTTAAGGTCGCCGTTGGCAAGGAAGTAAGGGTTCAAATCTCAGCCAGATGGATTTAAAGTGGTATTCCAACCATGCCACTTCAATGTAGTTTTCCCATTTCTTCTCCACGCTAATGTAAGTGCATTTCTTCTAAGTTTCCCTCCCTATTCTTATACGTTATATTAAGCCATGAAAACATCCATGGCGTTAAGCTCACAAATAAAAAAATATGTTAAGAATAATTCATGATAAAAACTTGTAACATAAAACACTTCTTTAAATAATTGGTTAATCTAACCTAACACCTAACACCGCAATCATAATTAAAGTAAAATCTTGTTAGGAAGGGCATTTTATTAAATTCAAGCTTTTATTTTGAGGTCATCCTTGACATCCTTAGCATGAATTATAAAGTAATGATACTGTCTCTCAAAAGTGTCAATTGTAAATCATATAACTTTACGTATGAACCGCTTTGGTGACTGAATGCTCTAAGCCATGGGTCTCCAAAGTCCAAACTTAAGTTAACTCAAGTTTCCAAGAGCAATTGTAACGTTACACGTGGTTGTGGGTGATACTCAAGCCCGGAGCCATGGGAGGGGGGGATTCAACCCCCTCCAAGTTGACTAAAATTAAATTTTAAAAGAAAACTGCTTTGTTTACAGTTTTAGCAAGACCAAAATAAAGACACAATTAACTATTTAATTACTCACCACCATTTTGGTTCTTGGGTACATTAATATATATATATATATNATTCTCTATGAATATAATGTACTATTGATAATATCTAAGTGGATATTCCGAACGAGTGGTAAGACGTGGTGTGTGTGTGTGTGTATATATATATATATATATATATATATATATATATTCTGTTTTTATTCAGGCAGCAAAGCTGGGTAGACCCCATGCCAAGATATCTACAAAGAAAATAGGAAGTATTAGCATGGTATTAATGAGTGTAATAGTTCCGAATAATAAAGTACACTTTGTGAATGAGCCGGCAAAGAAAGAGTAATGATAGGGAGGTATTGGAAAGAGGGGAACTTTCAATCACCAACTTCTTGAGAAACTCATACTTGGAGATAAGCACAAACTTGATTTTTGTCGGAAAAGTGACAGATTAACATTATTAGTAAAGAACTTTGCAGCTGTGGTCAAAAAGTGGTGGGCAGAAGCAAAAGGATCGGTGGGCGCCATGGTGCCCGCGGGCATAGGGTTGGGGACCCCTGCGTTTAAGCTATAAGGCTCCACTCTACCAATAGGCTAGACTACCGATAACGAGGGAGATCAAAGTTCGAATCGCAGGTGATTAATACTTGATGGTTTTACAATCACCCTCCACGCAAACTTGGGTACACTTCCTATAAATTAAACCTTCTTCATCCCTATTACATTAGCTCAATTGTAGTACGTATGATTATTATAAAGTAATTCTAATAACTTTTGTCAACTGTTAGATACCGCTCCTCTAAACATGTTATTACTTCGATCCACCATGTTTCGTACCATTAGCGGAGCATATTAAAAAAAACAAGCAAATGAAAGTTTCAATAAACTATAACGATTATAGTATAACAAAACGCAGATATACTTAAATTAACATATATGTTAAATAATTGTGAGATACCTTCGTTGTAATTATCTAAGTGGTTTAGCTGTTTGATTTACTTGATAAAGCCCATATTTAATGCAAGTTAATTTGAAATTGGTGCCAGTTCTTTCTGGTATTCTTTCAGGTAATATCCTACTGACATAAGCGACTTGTCACCAGCTTTAACAAAGTAAATATAAGAAGTTCAAACTTAATGTTCTCTACTGGATTGTTTTGAAACAATTATTCTAAAAGTCAACTTGCTTTAACGATATATCCTTATATATGTTCTATTCGTGAGCATTATTAAATACCTATTTCAAGAGGGAAGTAAGGCTTTTTTTCCTATTTTACACGCCTCGTCTAATGTAATGTGCTCAAAAGGAAGGGAATTAATGGGGAATCCCACGGAGATGGGAGCCATCTACTACACTCATGGTAGGAGGAGGGGATAAAAGAGAGCGAGAAAACGCACATGAGCAGAAACCGATCTCATCAGTCTCGGGAGACAGGGAAGGGGGTAGGAATAAATAGGAGTAAGCAGAAACCAGCTATTCTAATCTTGGGCTAGAGAAGACGTGGCCTTAACGAGATAAATCTTACCACAATAGAAACAAGTCAATAACATTTTAATAATGTGCTTCATATTTAGATGAAATAAAGCCAATGATCTAGGAAATATCTATGTATCATTTTGGGACTTAAAAATAACCTTAAAGGGATTCCTATTAAAAATATCTACATGTTAACAGTAGAGATGTCCTACAGTAAAATAAAGTGACCTCAAAAGATATGGGTTATAACACTTTCTTATCAAATAAACTTTTTATTAGAATAATATTCAATAATTTAGTTTTGAAATATCATGCGTATCTTTTTTTTTTTGTGGTAATTCAGTAGTGCAATGCTAATAATGAAAATATTTGGTCATGTGTGGCAGGGCTGATTGACTTCCTTGTGAGCAGTCATCCGATAGCACAAGTATTGAGAGATCATGTTGTCTTCAAGATTATACCAATGATGAATCCTGATGGAGTCTATCTGGGAAACTACCGGTAAATTAGCACCAAGAAATGTCTTGCTGGTTTTAAAACCAGCCATTGTAATGATTACCGTTTTCCACCTTGATTTAATATATTTGAACCCTCTTTTAATCATATTAGTTCTGAATTCATTACTATCATTTTAAAATCTGTTTCTCTGTAAGCCCAGTTACTTCGGGAGGCCTAAGTATTTTTAAAATCTAGAATATCTGTAAAGCTGTCCCATGGAAGGTATGGTTGGAGTAAGTATTGTACCGTAAGCTCACACACTTATATACTCGCGCATTTGTGAGAACGCTGATTCAGAAATGGTAAATGTGTGATAATCGTGTTTATTCCTTAACCATTAATCTGTGTAAAAGAGTAATACATATTAAATAGTAGAACGGCACAACAGCTTTAAACGTTCAAACTAACTTCTATTTAATTCAAATAAAAATATAACCACAAAGCCAAACCATTAACATCAATATTCAATTAATGTAGAAAGGGTAAGCCATGTGGTAGTCGTTACACAATGTAAAAAGTAATATTTTCAAAAATTGGGGCCTCTACATTTATGTCGGTGAATAAATCTATGTTTTTAATACTCTAACCCTTATATTCTACAATTATTGACAGTGTTTACAAATAAATTTAAAAGTTTATAAAATTTTTACAAAGCCATCCCGATATTCAATGCAGAAACTACAAACAACGTTTCACTAATATCTATTAATATTTGATTTAAAAAACTAGCTATGGCTCAAGCAGTTTATAATAGGCATAGTTCTTGTGGTATTCCTGAATATACACACCTGAACTAGTTTTTCTGAGCACAATCAAAGAAAGTTGTGAAAATCGCCGACAGAGAATTATTGAATCTTTTAAGGGAAAATGTTTCCATGACAATAAACTATGAAGTTCATGCAATGCTCAGAATAATTTTTCTAGTCTATCAGAAATGTAGAAATTATTGTAACAAGACTCGATGAAGGGCTGATTATTTATATAAACTTGAGCTTAATTTTTGTAATTCCGAGCAGAACGAAATCGCTGAGCTAGAGACTGTTGAAGAACGTCCAAAGTATTATCTTATGTTATTTTACACTAAATGCTCGAACACGTTGACGATAGAAATAACGTAAGTTTACAAATATAGATTAGAATAATCAAATAGTAATACAATAGAACGTACGATATATTATTATTATTAGCACCGCGTCTTACTACCCGTTCGGGTTATACGCACTTACGCTAATGTGTAATGGTAGGGTGATAATGAGATGAAATGGAGGACCTACAGTTTAACGTGGAATCCGAACCACGATGGAGGCCTGGCATTCCTCCGTACGATATACTCGACACAAACACACACTCGTAATATTCTCGCAAGACATACGTATCATAAATGGAATTTAAGAGCTTATCTCGAGGAAGAAACGCTGTCTTGTGAAGATAGTTAGATTTCAAATGTTGATGGATTAATAAGCTCAAGTCGTTTAATTCGTTGTACACTAATCAATGAAGGAGAAGTTTTGGTAATCTTGGACAAGTATTGAATGGCTTGCACACTGTTCATAAAAAGTATATTTAATTAAACATTAATGTAGCTCATCGCAGACTCGTGCGCGTTCTATATCATTATATCAAAAGCTTTTCTCTTGGGTACTGTAGAAGTATTAATAGAAAGCGAGAACACATCTCTTTGGACACTTCCAAAACAGGTAACAAACGTACACTTTATAAGCCTAGGTATCATTGGCGGCTCGTGTATAGGCACTGCGGAACTGCAGCGCCCCCTATTTCCACTTGATATTATCGATAACATTTATTATAATGAATCCTTTTTTCTTTAACTCTTTATTTATTTTAGTAGTATAATATTTATTCCTTAAGATGAATGCCAGTACTTCAGTAGCCATCCCCCAGTTTATTAAAAAGATATAAAAATATTTGTATGGAACTTTGCGCTTCACAGTGCCAGCGATGTGGTGTTTGACTGTTGTGCGCATGCGCACATAGGAGGGGGTGGGGAGGAAGGCGTGACTGTCAGGTAGAGAGATCACTGTTGTTTTCGCAGTGCCGGCTCTGGCATGATGGTGGAAGGAAGTTTTTTTTTACTCAGCGTGTGTTGTGCTTAAAAACCGTGTACCATATTCTTGAATGTGATAAAGTGTAGAAGAGTGTAGAACT
>CABFOV010000718.1:34460-46663 GCA_902141375.1 Timema poppense
TAGATTATTATTCTGCTACCAGCTATTCTATTTGATTCATTTTTTTTTTGTTTTTTTATTTAACAGAAATACTAAATGCGTTTGCATTACTTTCAATGGAGAAAAATTTTCTCGTTGCCATCCAGAGATCAAGGAGAAAATTATCGAACTTTTTGCGCAAATTAAAATAAGAAGAATGGATTTCATTTTTAAATGAATTTATCAAGCTTGAACTGTAACAATTTAAGTTAAAGTAAGTAAAAAAGTTTGGGTTTTATTTTGTTAAGATTTTATCAGGTTCCTGAATAAATTTTCTTTTTATACATGATTTTTCCTTATACAAAATTTTAAAACAAAGGCTAAACATTTTCTGGAGCACCACCCCCACTAATTTTAGCTACGAGCCGCCACTGCTAGGTATATTATTTTAAATATAATATTCTACTCTCCAGTCATATAAGCGAGTACAATAACGTACACAAGCCCACCAGGAGTAGGGAAAGGATACTATTGGTACTATGATATTTGGCCCGAGATTCTCGGAGCCAGGGCTGGGATCAAGTCTTACATATTTTTCCTGTATTAATAGATGAAATGAAATAAGATATTTATGACAAGCGACAAATTTAAATATATGTATCCATACTGAAGATTAGTGCATATCCATCCCCCTCGCTGAGTTTTTCTCCAAAGGAACTAGCCGCAATGAACAAAGTTGGTCAGCAGAATAAACCATAGCTGAAAACTTGGCCAAGAACTTGGACAGGCCAAGAATATATTGTACACTGAGCATGAGGTTACGTCTTTACTTAACTATGAAACAATTATTCATGAGTTAAGATGAAGAGAGTAATCAAATCAATGTGTTGGTTAAGTTTTTACTCGTAAGAATAATAGTGAAATCTGAAGGGAATTTCAGGCTTGAGTCCCTTGATTAAAAAATTTCATTTGGTTAGTTGTTAAAAGTCTTAGAAGAGGGGGGGGGGGACGCTGTATTTTCCACACATTTACCCCACCTGAGATACCGAATGATGTCTGGGTCATCAAGTGACAGGGTTTTCCGAGGGTACGACTGCTATGGATAATGTAACCTTGGGACGGAGTGACCGTTTTCTTTCGTGCGTGCCATATGTTCGGCCCCTCTTTGGCACTTTTAGCACGACTACTCTCTGCGGTCCATGTTCTTTCTTTATTATTTCCCAAACTGCCACGTCCTGCGATTAGTTTCCTAACGAGAGATCTATGTTTTAATTTATGGTGGGGTATTCTATCTAAGAACAATTATTTTCTCTAAGTTTAATAACTAAAATGATGAAAGTTTTTTACTAGCAATGGAATATAATAATTATGTAAATATAAACATGCAAAATTTCCAAATATGGCTTGTTCATTTTTATATTTGATTACGCTGATATAACGGAGAGCAAGAAAATAAACAAGATTGTGTTACTTCTGTGGATCCAAGGCTATTTTTCTGCTCTGGAAAAATAGGAGGAGAAGAACGGAAACATTTTTATTTGCCCTCAGGGAAATTTCACGTTTTCTTTTAGATTACACTTGAGTGGAAGAACAAGAGTAGATTAATGTCACTATGTCTAATCAACATATAAATAAGCTTTAAGAAAAAAGTAAATACAAATGTAATGAACGCTAACAAACAAGGGTATATTTCCTAGACAATTGCTCCCCTATTAAATCATTTAATTTTATATTGTTTATAGATGCAAAATTCAACCATGATATTTTTGGTTTGATAAATAAAACTAAAGTAATTTCTAATAATCGTAGATAAAATAACTCACACTAGTATCGCTTATAAACAACTTGCAAATAATGAAAACATAATATCCAATATATATGTATATTTTAAATTAACTAGAAGATTTGTTCCTGGTTTGTTTAAAATTGACCTTTATTCGTATGCAATAATTCTCAAACAAATTCTTCTTACCCTTGTATATTTACATACCTTTAAATGACAAGCTTATATCAACCTAATCCAACATTAAAAGATATTTCAAGTTAGATTCTTTAGGCATATAATCAGATCAATATAGAAAAAACTAAATCTGATAATTCTTAAAGTTACTTCTTACTAGATCCTATTTTGTTTATGAGCGTGCCTGGAAGTGTCTTCGTCAGCCTTCCCTTTTGACAGATGTTGTAAGTTCTTACAATTAAATACATTTTTTTTAATGTTAACTATGATACAAACTCTATATAGTATAACCAATAAGTAATGGATTAAATAACCAAGCTATTAAAGTTGTAAAATACGGCTATAGCTGTATCTACTTATCAAATTCTTTACAATTGAAAAATGAAACCTGGACATAGGAATCAAACCCGGGGCCTTTGGCTCAATACGCCAATGTCCTTACAACTAATCTATCCACAAGTCATTCCGTGCCCAGGGTCATTCTTCACTATCAGCTTAAGGCAGAATCTGTGATGGACTTGTGTAGATCTTCAGCTACATATGCTAGATCGATAGCTTTCAGGTGACACAGCCACTTTCGACTCGGGAGAGCTTTATGCTGCAAATAATACAAGCCAATCGTGAAGTCGTAGTTATTTCCACGCGTTCATTACAGATTCTGAATTATAATACGAGTAAGGAATTACCCTAAGCACGGGACCACTCCTGGATAGCTCAGTGGCAAGATCATTGATTTTCTAAGCCAAAAGTACCTGGTTTTATACCTGTGTCCAGTGTAATTTTTAAATTTAAAGTTTATAAATAATAAATAGTCATTATATAACATTATATTGAACAACCAATAAAACCATTGACTTGGTTTCAATAAAACGAGGAAAAATTCTTGTTCTTCACGAGGAAATAGATTCACTGAAATTTCTGAACACAAACACCATCCGCATCGACAGGCATAACGGGAATAATTTTAAGCACGTTAGCCAGCTATGCCACCGAGGCGGGTATGAGTTAAGTGATTATTTTAGTGTTCGGAGATATCCAGGAATTTTAATCATGCTTGGAACAGATCCAGAAATCTCAAATTAATTTAGGCTAATACTTTGTGAGCATATACTAAGAAATATATATATTTTTTAATAAATAATTGTTCAGCGTTTTCATGAAAAGCTCACAATATAATATATTTTTTAAGGATGCGTCCACTCTAAAATTACCTAATAGAACCATATATGTTTACCGTTGGATACATTTAGGGTGTATATTAATATTGGTGTCAAATATTTTTGGATCTTATTCCCATCGACCAAACAATATAGAAAAGTTCACATAGGCATGGGTCTAGAAACGCTTGGTTTCTGAGTTAGGAGGAATTTTACTGCTCAATTAATAATAAATCAAACATAAGAAGTAAAGCAATTAAACAAGTCAACGTTCAACAAAACCACAAGACAGAAAATTGTGTTACAAAAATATTTCAAAATGATGTCTTGCTTCTGGTACTTCTAGTCCTGGTGCTCTGTGCCTCCGATTCATGCTTTGTCATACTCTGTTGAGTACACCTGGAGATTACGTATTTTCTCACATCCAGTTGTGATATGCTCTCTTAAAACCTCAACATCAGACAAAGGAGTTGCATAAACAATGGATGTTGATGTTCCCAAAGATAAACATCCATCAAGTTCAAATCTGGTGACTGAATAGGCCATTCATAGGAATCCCCACGACAAATCCATCTATGAGGAAAACTTTTGATAACTCTATAACTAAGCGTTTCTAGACCCATGTTTTTAATATGAACTTTTCTTAATGTTTGGTCTATGGGAATACACCCCTAGAATATTTTACACCAATTAATATATAATATATTTTAGTAATAATTATTTGTTTTTTCAATTGTTTTTCTACAGCTTTTCACTTAGAGCTTTAATTTGTTTTTAAGTATTACTTCGATACCTATCTGACAAACTGTATCACATATACAACATTTCAATCGTATGCTCTAATGCATTTTCATGATTCACATATTGTTTATTTGTTCCTCACTTGAAGTTGAGTCTTCTTTCGGTGCCAACTCGATCCTTTTATATTTCCAGATATATATATATATAGCTTCATTTTATACCCCTACCCAACTTCTCTTAATAAATTCTATTCCACCACTGATCTGTGGATTAAAGAAAACTTTCCCACATAAGTCTATCCGATCTCTATTCATGATCCTCTCTCCCTCTTACCATTGATATTTTGATCCGCTTTCCTATTCCCCCCATTCCTTTTCCCCTTTACCAATCCCGAACATGACACAAATTATTTTGCTCTACCTCATTTTTCATAAATTATCCTACTCCAACTCTTGAACATTTACTTAGGGCTATCCTGCACTCGTTCCTTCTTCCAATTCCACCTTCCCCACCTGTCTATTTCTCTTTAATTTTCTAAACTCATATCTCTGACAACCTCTGTACATTCTAAAGACTCTCCAAACCCACCTTTTGGTAAATATTGTTCCAGGCACCGGACCCATCCTCGAAAATGGCCTGACTTTAGTGATGAGACTATTATCTGACCACACCACTCTAATTAACATCTATATGAATCTAATTTTTTAGACTCATTTCCCTTTCATTTTAAAATCTTCTCGCAACTGAATTATATGATAAAATTTCCATTTTTTTTATAAATAAATTATTATAAAAACACAATAATAGCTTAAGTTTAGATAACACCCTATTCCCAATGTACTGTATCATTATTTTAGATCAAATATGGCCTAAAAGAGCACTCTAAAGAATTTACTACATACCCCAAAAGTATATTGGAAATTCTTTGAGAATACTTCATAAATTCTTACCGACAGTTATATCAGTGTCTTGTCATGGAGTGTGTCCAGAGTAAGCAAAGCTTGTTTAAACTCTACTTGTGATATTTTATCGTCCACTAGGTCTCCGTTCGACCACTTATTTATAGGATCTGCAATACACACATACCTTACATGGGGAATGTATATCCACTGATATCTGACCTGTCTCTTACTAAATGATAAAATAGTTTTAGGTACAGTCTAAACTAACTCTGCTCACTGTCACAAGACTCCACAGTACGCCACTGAGTTTTAATGACTACCATAATACAATTATTCCTAGGATTATTATACAATATATGTTTTCTTTGTTTATGCTTTAATTGATTTATTATTAATATGTCTCTGCCACTACCTTTTATTTTTTCTCCAATACATTGTGGCTACCATTTTCTTCTTGAGGTGTTAGCACTGGCATTTTTATACTACACAAATGTTCACTGATATCCTACAAGAATACTAGCTGGAGTGCCCATTCTTCGGACGTTCATTTTATGAGTAGCTTTGGTTAGTTGTATATTCTAAATAAAGTACAAAGGAAGACTTAATCAAACCATACCTTCTTTTAAATGTTAATCCTTTATTGGCTTAAATTATCTGACAAAATGAGAAAAGTAAGCTTTTGGAAGACGTCAACAACCCGAAGCCTACTTTTTTTTTTAAATAAATTTCTCATTGCACAATACCAAGCTAATCAAGAAAATTCCATCCCAATTATATTAATAAATAAATTAAATATTTGAAACTAAACATTACCCGACCCACAAACTGAGTGCACAAACGGACGCAATAGTTGTCTCGGAATTATCATAATATAAGTGAAACTAAGTATTATACTTTGATACGTAACTAGTACTTTTTGAATATAGAGACCGATGTCTATTTTTCACAGATTCTCTAGTAGGTCTTTGTGTATTTGGTTTAATCCTAGATCTACATTGATGGGCTTCGACTTGAATCGAACGTGGGACCAAATCTCCCGCTGGGCCCACCCTACCCTTCATGCCGTCCACACTATGCTGACAGAGCTAGACCAGATAAAGGTAGGTTGACAAGTATCCATCATAATTAGATCATTCATCGTGAATTCGTTCGAAGCAGCTCTTCACTTTCATCCGTCCTGAAATAAGTATCGATACTATCTTAATACGCGGTGATGATTCTCACATTTTCCTAACCATATAACCATATGTTTTACGCCCTTTCATTTGTGTATTGGAAAGTTTGGAAACCAAAGAATAATGTCGATACTTTGGTATGAACCGTTTCAGTGGCAATAGTTTAAGATGTTACTCACGTGTTAAGACAGGCCGGTCAGGGTTCGAATCCTGGTTGGGTCTATTGAAGGTGTTTTTCCTAAATGGTTTCCCACTCTTATTCCACTTAAATGCGTGTATATTACCTCCAAAATGATTCCTTCCTCATCCCCACCCCATTAGAGTTATTATCATATAGGCCTATGCTTATAGCCTGAACAGGTAGTAACACACGGTGATTTAAAATAAAGTATTCATTTAACACTTTGTTTCAATGATGTATCAGGTATTCAAAACACTGAGGGTGGGAGATTATGATACGGGTAATGCGAGTAAAATTTGTTAATAATTAATGCCAGCGTGCGGTTTCTTTGTATTTGTTTTAGCATCTCATCTTACTATCAGTCTGGGCTGTATGCATATGCATTAATTACGTTAATATGTTAGGGATGTGAAAGGAAAAACTTATATAAACTGTACCTTTATTTGGGTGGAGAGAGAGTGAAAAACTATTTAGGGAAAACCACCCTCAACGCATCCAACAGGGACTCGAACCCTGATATCCTCGTTCTCATCAGTTCAGTCTCTTGTGAGAGTGACACCTTTGACCAGGGATTTTCAACCAGTGTACCACGCGCGGCACATAGGGGTGCTGAGAGATCAGCCAGGAGTGCCGCTAGATTTCAAGAGGGGAAAATATAAAGAAAAAATATTAGCATAAGATAAAGAAAATAATTCAACGGAAGAAAATTTTGTCTTTTAGTGTTTCTCTGATAATGTTCGCCATTTGTGTATAGGTTGAGGAAAGGAGGTAGGAAAAGAGG
The DNA here is from genome assembly GCA_902141375.1 of Timema poppense. Lineage (NCBI taxonomy): Eukaryota > Metazoa > Arthropoda > Insecta > Phasmatodea > Timematidae > Timema > Timema poppense. The sequence goes on from CABFOV010000718.1 coordinate 41,316, forward strand.
TGGGTTCCCTGCCCTAAATTTGTTAAGCTAAGCTTGGTAAGCCAGTTTGTATTTGCTGCCTATGTCAGAGTCTAAGCCTGCGCTTGCATATACAGGGTGTTTGTAAACTCAACACCCATACTCCACATAAAGTTTGTCTGAACCAAAGGTAATACAAAGTCCCTGTACATCTACATGGGCAAACTATGCTAATACCATTAATTTGTGCTCAAAGATTTGGCGTACAGGGCCGGGAGAGCAAATCTGTGCAAACATGTGTGTACAACAGGTTGCATAGGTATCAAGCGTGCAGCACTGCACACCTCTACATCTTGGAGCACGACAGTAGAACATACCACAATAATAGTAAACAACACACCAGTCCATCTATAGGTGAGAATACGTTCTGAGGATCATCATTAACGGTCCTACATAACATAAAGTGCTTGCCATTATTACATGTGCACTGCCGTGAGCCTAGTTCCTATGCAACCTGTTGTACACTCATGCTTGCACAGCTTTGCTCTTCCAGCGCTGCGCGCTTAAGCTTTGAACACAATCTAATGGTATTAGCTAGTTCGCTGGATGTAAGTGTACAGGGACTTTGTATTACTTTTGGTTCAAACAAACTATATGTGCAGTTTGAACTATGAGTTTCCGAACACCCTATCTATATTTATGTCTTGCACCACTTTCTCTCTCTGTCTCTCTCTCTCTCTCTTCGTTTCCTTATTAGACACATCGCCATCAAGACGGGAACAAACTAATATTACCAATTATGACCGATAAAGGTTATATTTATCATGCTCAAAAATTGTGTGAAAGCATTTGATACATTTTCAAGTTTAAAAGACCCAAAAATAAAGTTAAATATGATGTAGTTTTCTTACGCGCTCGACTGAAAATTGCCATCAATCGTGGTTGACTCGTTGCTGAGCCTTGGACTGGGCTGTTCATTATTGCTATTATTTATTAAACGTGTGAATAATAATGATGAATCTATACATTTATTTTATCTTACTTTCAGGATGTAGAGCTCGACTTTGTGCTGGACCTTCATGCACATTCTAGCCTTCTAGGAGTATTCGTGTACGGTAACACATACGATGATGTTTACAGGTCAACTTTAATTAATAACTTAAATATTTTTCAACCGTATTGTTTCGTGTTTAACCTAGTTATTTTTATAATTCAAATTGGCTTGATTCCTTAAAAATGATTGTAAAGTGCAAATAAATAATACAATATTTCCAAAGATAACAAAAAGTTGGAAGCCATACACTTCCTCTTGTATATTTAGAGTTAAAATAAATAACCATCAACATAAATGGTTTCCAACCTGTGGCTGGGTCAGTTTAGTAAAATGCCTCCATCTTCCTCTATCCTACCATGATTTTTCATTCTTTATTCACGCCCATTATTCTCCTCTCACGTGCACACTTTCTGTTATCTGCCTCTCCCATCTATATCCTGCTCTCCCTTGCATTTTTTTTTCATACACACTTACTTTATCTCCATCATTATCTTTGAATTTTCCATCCAGCATTTCACTTTATTTACTCGAGTAACAAGAAACAATATTATAATCAAATTATTTAATTTGTCTCCTCTAAACATGAAATTACTTTAGATCATATGAATGGTAGTAGAGGAAATTTATCCAGTTTCAAAGACAAAACCAGTGTAAGGCTTCAATAATTGTATTAAATTAATATGTTGGGGCTACTACCAAATGTCTATTTATCAAGGAGGACTAATTCCATTTATTTATTTGCATTTACAGCCCTTTTAAGCACATTTTTGGAAATTTTCATTTTGATCTTAGACAAATATTTTTCGTGATTAGTGGAATTTTGTCATATATAATTATTTAGGCACTTGTTTGCATGTTTTGGTGGCTTTATGAGAACATTTTCACATTATTTTTAAAATCCTCTAGGCGTAATTTTGTAACTGTCGTATTTTACCTTTAGTTTAACATACTTTAGACATGTTTCTAAATATTTGTAGCTGTTTTTAGGCAGTAATTTTCATATAATTGGTGAGTATATTTGTAAACTTATTTTAGCGGGTTTTAGACATTGTTTTGTAAAAAGTTATAGTTTTCAGACAAACTGATTGAATGTTTCATATATATTTTATATTTATTGTTACTATCTTTTGTAGAATATAACTAATGTAATTCACGTTTGTAGAGTAGAAATATTGTAACTTCTCTAAATGTTTAAACTATATTCAGTTAATATTAGTTGATTATTTGCTTACACCATTTGATACTCGAAAGTTTATTGCCACACTTACAAAAGTACGCCATCTATCCCTATCTTAAGCTAGCTTTATCCAGTCCACTTCATTGCACCATAGCCTTATCTTGAGATAATTCTATCCAATCCATCTTATTAAACTCTATATCTTTCAAATTCATTCTAATGTTATTTTTACATCTGCGTCTAGGTTTTCCCAATGGCCTCTTCCAATTAGTTTTGCCAGTTAATGCCTTATACGCACTTCTAGTTTCTCCCATTCTTAATGAAAAAGACTGAAATAAAAAGCATAAATAATTCTAATTCTACATCGTCACAAAATTATTTTTTTTAAATCTTAAAGTAGTTTTTTTCTTGTAAATGCAATTTTTTTTATAAATATTTTATAAATCGGGCCATTATGTTTATTCAAGAACATGTCCAGTAGGTATCTTCCTGCTGGGATGTTGATTAAAAAAATCCGTGGAAGCATAATGTCTCTCTAAAATAGGAAGCAAGAAAAGAGTAATTTTGAATTGCTAGTCAATGTTTTCAAGGTAATAATAGTACTGTGGGTGTTTATAGTCGTCAGTGGACGAGTATTATTATTAGCACCGCGTCTTACTACCCGTTCAGTTTATACGCACTTATGCTAATGTGTAATGGTAGGGTGATTGTGAGATGAAATGGAGGACCTACAGTTTAACGTGGAATCCGAACCACGGAGGAGGCCTGGCATTCCCCACATTCACAAGATGTCTTGTCAGAGGTGAAGGAAGGGTTTTGCAATCAGATAAATCTGTGCCGGGACCTGGGATTGAACCCCGGCCGCCAGCACAGAAGTCTGACACCTTACCCCTAGACCGCCAGGCCACCGTGTAAGAGTAGAAGTGTTATCAGCCTCATTGGGCGAACCGTCCATTCTATTCCCTCTCTTTCTATTTCGTGTAATGGCACAAAGTATGATAGTGCTTAGAGTGCTCGGGTAAGCAACCCGCTTTTCAAAATAGCTTTGAAATCCTCAAGTAAGCAACGTTGTTAGTTACCAGGAATTCGTCTTCAAATATCTCGCTTTCACCTCGGTAAATTTCCCCTCGTTCCAGCACAGACTCTTCGAGCGCAAGGCATGATGCTCTGTCACATGCCACTAGCAGCCATCGCCATGTTATTAATTACGGGTTGTTCGCCCCATTAACACTCCCATTATTGGATTCTTGTCAGTCGTTGCCATCCCTATGACCAATGAAATTCCATGACAAATATGAAAACAACGAGTAAAATAGTTAATGCGATCAATAATGCAACAGAATAAACTAAACCTTATTCATGTGACTTAATTAGTTTACATTTTTAATAACAAACTTAGCACGTTTAAAATGTTGTCGAGCATTATTCAAAAATTTAAAATAATTAAAGGGTTAAGCTATTTTTAATTCACTGTTGTAGTCATGGATTATAACACAACTATTTTTATTATCACCATATCTTTAACTAATTTTTACTCTTAGAAAAAATATATATATATTTGCACTTAATAAAACTACTTTCCTCTTTTTAAACGAATATCGGAAGGCATTATTTAGTTTGTGCTCCTACGTTATCGTGCTACTTTCCTTCCTTAAATAATATTTTGAGGTTTTATATTTTAATTACTTACTCTATGGCACTAGGAACTCCAAAGTTAATTGCCGCACTTACAAAAGTACGCTATCTATCACTATCTTGAGCTAGTTTTAACCAGTTTTACTAATTAAACAATAAACCTAAATTGAGCTAGTTCTATACAGTCCCCCTCATTACATTCTCTTCCTGTCTTAAGCTAGTTCTATCCAGTCCACCTCATTACACCCTATCCCTATCTTGAGCTGGTACTATCCAGTCGATTTCATTTTATCCTATCTTGAGCTGGTTCTATCCAGTCCATCTCATTACACCTTACACTTGGCTACGAATATAGCTGTCCTGGATTAGATTCCCAGTGGTACCATGGGTAATCTTCCCGAAAGTAGAATAATAACAAAGGCCCCAGAGTCTGGTTAATTAGGTTCAAGCTAGGTTTAAGTTTTTCCACTGTTTCTACACTGGAATGATATGGAATTACACTTCTCAATAATTTATTATTCACATCTTTATTCAAAATTACGATATTTTAAATGAGAGCCGGTAGTAAGATTTATTTGTGTTAAGTTGTTAAGTTGCAAGGTATGACGACATTCTTCTACATGTCTGTTTAAAAATACAACGCAGTTTTGTGAACAGAAACGCACCTGGATGGCAACACCTTTTTTCTTTTGGGACGCTTCGAGAAGGAAATTTCGTTTGATATACCCCTTTCAGGGTACGCATATATTCACTTTCCTTCCTGACGAGGAGCCGTGTAGGTAGAGTCTATGACATAATTATTAATCTGTTTTCTAAATTTCACGTTTCGGGAATTATCATGCATATAACGTAATATTCGGGCCTTTACTAAAATATACAACGTGTAAAATATCTAGCAAAAATCTGTTTATCTACTTAAAATAAAGATAACTATAAAACCCTAAAACTTTTAATTTATAAAATAAGACATCATCCCTTTTTAATTATTATAATACAGAACAGCAAACTTGGACCCAATTCAATCGTTATATCAAATGTCACCCTAATGGTGGCGTACAAAGATTAATATATCTTGTGCGTTACAACACCCTCATACTCACTATCACCTTCATCTCATCTCATCTCATCTCATCTCATCGGGACATGGAAAGAGCCTCCACGTAAGTGATGTACGATCTGTACATTCGGGTGTTCCCTGGGCAACTGTACATTAGTATTGACTAGTCTTTCCGCTACTGGGCTACGAATTATGTAGCCCAGACACAAATATAAATAATAGTTACAATTCCATCTTCTTATAACTGGCCACCATAAATTATAAAGTAAATTATTTTTATAAATTAGTAAATTAGCCCTACAAACTATTAGTTTCAAAACTAAAAATATATTTTTTTTATAAACATATGCGTTTGAACATAATCGAATACGGTCTGATTCACCTTTTTTTTTCTGAAGAGAAGGCAAACTCTTAGAGACACTCTTTTGTAAAGCATTTTTAAGAGCACTGCAGATGCCGCTTGAAAA
>CABFOV010000718.1:46778-61389 GCA_902141375.1 Timema poppense
TTTTTTTTGTAAAGAAAAGACAAACTTTAATAAACCCACTTTGTTAAAAATTTTTTAAAGGCCCTCAAAATCACCCTTAAAAAAAAAAAAAAAAAAGAAACATCCAAATGTTTATTTTCATGAGTGTTTGTATTTGAATAATGTAAAAACGCTTAAAAGAAATAAATAATTTAAAATAAATGGTTTGTTATGAAAGTTCTAACTGCCAAAAGTAATAAAATCTCAACATTTTTGATACATGAAATTAGTTCTGGTAACTTCTCCTATATGTCTGTTCCCACCACGTAATGATTAGGGCCTACAGGTTATGTAGCTCATTATTATGTAACCTCCTCTAATCTCATTATCTATATTCAATTTTTGACAGAATTAAGAAAGGAATTGTTTATTTAGTTCTACACATATTTTATCTTTTTTTTTCCTTCAATACTGTTTGGACGTTTGCCATTATACACGGTTTATTTAAAAACCATATCTCACTACAAGATGTAAATCACCTGTTTTAGTATTGTTTATGATACTTTATCTATTTTGTTTTGAATACAGGTATGAACGACACATTGTGTTTCCCAAGTTATTATCTCAGAATGCTGAGGACTACGCGGCCTCCAACACAATGTACAACAGGGACTTGAATAAAGCAGGAACAACCAGAAGGTAAAATATTTACTAAAAATATTGACAAGTATTCTTTTATCACAGTCATATGTTTAATTCATCCCGAATGTATGTATATCCGTTTAACCTATATTGTAGTAATTTTACCTTGACGGATTACACTATGGCTCTATCTTATAAACTATAAGCCATACCGAAGTGGAATAATGGAAGGAAAGACTGCTACCTTTCATATTGGACAAAGTTAAAAACTTTTACATAGTCTGAGGTGTCACTTTCGTGTTAGACTAGCCTGCTGATGACGGGGAGATCGTGGATGAAATGGCGATAAGAAAAATAGGTAGGCTTAGAAGATTGTAATGACCTTTGTGTTACGGAAATGGCCGCTATGCACGGGTATCTCTTGAGTTAATGCCTATGCCCTACCATTGAGCTACCCAGGTTCCGTCCCGTACTCAGGATCATTCTTCACCCATATTTTAAGCCGGAGATTATAATGGACGTGTAGAAATAATCAGCAAGAATTTATCTATCATTGATACCACAGCCACCCGCGACTAGTACTGTGAGCGTATTGTTATTTGCTATCATGTACAGCTTCGTTTAATCGAGGTTCGGGTTTATGGTGTCGAATACAATCAAATTGTACACGAAAGAAAGCAAATAACAATTTCATTGTACTACGACAGCAAAAATCTGACCACAGATTTGAGATGATATGCATGCCACGCTTCTTGACTAGAATAATGTGTTGCTAAAAGACACAACGTTTATTTAATTTGCAATATTAATTCAGAGTATGGACGTAGTTTTAATTTAAATTAAAACAAAAGGCCAATTTAATTTATGATTGTTCAAGTGAAGCGAAGTTTTTGACCATCTTGCATTTCGTCTGTATGTATGCCTGTCTTTGTGTTGGTTCCATGATAACTGTCAAATTTGAATGTCAATTTTAACGAAATCTGGCAGTTACATTCTTTGAAACTAGATCAAACAAAGTATTTACATGGTTTTTCGATCTGTTTATATATTTAAATATGACGTCCGATCAAAGGGTTTTGCGTTAAATAGATCATCTCTAGTGATTAGAATTTATTAGTTCTAAGCAATCGATCTAATCACTAGAGCCCTTTTTACTTTCTTGCTATCTTACAGGTAGAGAAAGTATTGTGATCGTATAAGAAAATTGAACTCAAGAATTTGATGAATCTTGATGTTTCATGATCACCCGAATCCAAAAAAGTTGTTTTTGACTTTCCGTCTGTCTGTCTGTCTGTCTGTCTGTCTGTCTGTCTGTACCTCCAACTAGAGCCTTAACTGTTTTACCAATCGGGCTAAAACTTGGTATCTACAGTTTTCATAGGGTTGCCCCGAGGGATTTTTGGAATTTGATATCCAACCCTAAAATTAAGGGTAGCTTACTGAAGGGCAAAAAGAGAAAATGTCGATTTTCTCAAAATCGCCTCTAACGATTTTGATTAAATTTCATTTCTAAACATTTATAAATATTCCAAACAAAATGTATTCTCTCAATATTTCGGCAAAATAACTTTAAGGGCTCCGGTCTGATGCGAAAATTATCTTTTTTTATAATATATCCTAAATTATTTGAGATATGAAATTACTTATCGTTACAAATACGTAGGTCTCCTTATAATACAAATATTTTATAAGAAGCATATTTTTATAAAACAATAACTTTCAAGCTATACGCAATATATATATATATATATATTTAACTTTTCGAACATAAAATGTAAAAGTATTGCGACCGCAAACGAAAATCTAACCTAAAATGTTGATGGATGTCGACGTCTCAAGACCCCCTCAAACCCTAAAAAGTGGTCTTTGCAATGACGTCTGTCTGTTTGTCTGTTTAATCTTAAGATTAAGAGTAGTTTAATATAGGGCGAAAAGAGAAAAAAATCGATTTTCTCAAAATCGACTCTTAACGATTTTGTTTAAAATTCGTATCTAGCTGTTGATTAAGATTATAAATAAACTAGCTATTTTCATTTTATCAAGAAAATGAATTTTAGGGTACTTTACAGAAGTAGAAACTTCCGTATCTCCGCAACTATTTGAGATACTAAATAACTTATCATTGCAAAATTGTAGTACTATTAAAAATAAAAATAAATTATATGGAATATATTTTTATAAATACAACAGTTTCTGAGATATTGCAAATATATTAATACAGTTTTGTGAGCTTTAGCTGTAAAGAGATATTACTTAAATTTTAAAGCAATAATTCTCCAATGCCATAGAGTAATTAAATATAAGTCTCTAAAAGTTAATGTTGTTCTTCCTTAAACCTCTTAGGGGAAATGTTTGCAAAATAATTATCTATATCCATTTTAGACTCAATAGTCAATATTTAAATTTGTATTGGTCAAAATTTATAAATGATGAATAGCAATGCGATGGCATGAAGATTTGCAACACCTAATAAAATGTCGAAAATTTTAACCGGAAGTTGAAATTTTAATACGAAAGTGTTGACCCTTGTGGACCCAACCTTGATCTTTTTTTATCGGTCCAAACATATAAATGAGGATATTAATTCTTTAAAAACAAAATTATAAAATTTAAAACTGGGACTAAAAAAAAGTTATGCATAAGTATAGTGCAATATATGCTTAGGTTTGCTGGTGTACATTATTTCGTTTCACATATATTACGAGTTTTAAGTAAATATCTCAATTTTCAAACAATAGAGCGAGAAAGTCCTTGTGAAGTTCCGTACCATTTTTTTTTTTAATTCGACACATATTGTAAGACTGACTGAGCCACGGTTAATATCTATTAATATATTTTAATATTGAATATAGTATTATTTGTTTTCTATACTATTTGATCACTAAGGAGAAATTATAGAAAAATTAAAATTTGAAATCCAAAAAGAAACCTTAAGACTGTAATAAAGAAAAGCAAATGGAGGGATCAAGGTCTACTTTTCACAGAACTGTTATTAAGACTGTGGAAACGATAAGAACATGGAGAAAGTGAGAATTAACAGAAGTACTAGTTTAAGTATAAGTAATACGAAGGATATATAAACAAATGCATCATGGTTATATTATAAGAAGTTATTGAACTCAAATTGATGCTCTAACTGGTGATCGAAACCAGTACTCCTTATTGTTGAGACCAAAACAAATTTTCCATAACACTTTAGATGGTATATGTGCGTGTAAAATATGAGTGACAGTCAATCTATTCCAAGTGGTTAAGAATAGAATATTCTCTTTCCGAAGAAACTCCTTGATGGAATGAGAAAATTTCATGTGGATGGAAAAATAAATTTAAGAAGATTTTTTTTTTCCTTTTCCAGAATTAAATTTATTCTAGTGAAAGTAAGATTTCGATGTCATCTTCAAAATGATTTCATAAAAACACATTTAATGTGTAAATACACCAACGTATTCCTTAAATATATATCAGAACCAGTGATTCAGTGGATACAAGTTATGGAACCTCTTCGATATTTTTGAATATTGCACTGATGTTCATGTGGCCTAAGGTGTTGGAATCACAGCAGACTGGATTTCCATTTACAGGGGCATAGAGATAACTTTTCAAGGAGGTTTTGCTAAAAAATGTTACTTAATCGTTAGCCAATCAAAGTTTGTATACCTACATCTGCAACCCCATCAAATTACAGGTGGGGAGATTGGAACCCCAAACCACCCCTTTCTACGCCCTTGTGTAACATTATGATGTGTAATGTTACAATGGGACCACGCCCACTACGAACATTAATGGATGTGACGCTTCAATTCTTACTACCCGCCCCAATAAAATCAATTAATCTTAGGATCCCTACAATAGTATTGTTCGCTGTTGTAGTTCTTGTAGGCTAAGAAGAAATAATATAACCATGCTGGACAATATCTTTCACAACTCGTATCAAACCAATGTAAAATATATTATATCCACGTACTAACCGTTTGAATATGCTGTCTCTAGAAACCTGCTAGGCTGGACGACTCGCGGTAAACCAAGACCGGCGAATGGAGCATGAGAAGCCGGCGAATCTACCAACACATCTCCGCACTTCAGCTGTACGTGCGTGAAAATGAACCTACGATTATCTACTTCGTCTAGAAGACAACTATGTTGCTGACCTCTGGCGGACACTGGAGAAACTTACTTAGAAACATCGTATGATCCACTATAGTCCAATGGAGCAAGATCTACGTTCATCGAAATCGACAAGTTTTGCAGGCATCGTGACGTCACGACGTGTGTTTTGTTTCCCAATAACAACAATGAAAATCCCTATATAATGGCTATGCTACAGTGTAAAGACAGACTATTCTACCTTCGACGATCTACGACAGGACATTGCCATGGAGCTGGGCAATGGCTAGGAAAAGGACTTGTAAATGTTTCGTATTTCGTCGCTTAGACGAGTGGAGTCATGGACTCTAACTTTTTTCTTTAATCTTCGAACTTAGAAAATATTCTGTTTTAAAATTTATTAAATTTTTTTTTTTGATCGTCTATTTAAATTTAAATGTCGCCGCTCGGGCGCTAGTCGTTTTTTATTGTACTTTTTCACGTATATATTTTCTATTACGTAATATTTAGAAGTTGTCAGAATTATATTTATTTGTTTGGATTTGCAGAATATTCCCGTTTTTTTTAAAGTAACTTTTCATATTAGCATATATAGTTAGAATTAAAGTAACGAGATATAACCTTTTGAAACTTGAATTAGTATAACCTTGTAACGTAAGTTCCTTTTGAACAACTCAGTTTGTTTGTTTAGTTTGGGAACTGTGTGTTCCATATTCTGTCAGGTCGAGTAGTCCCGTGGGTGATTGGCTTGTGTCTGGTAGTCAATCTCTCACGTTTATGTAAAGTTTGTATTGTATTTCGTCAACATTTACTTTTCTTTAAATTTGAGATATCGTTTTCTGCGCATAACGAAACTTTTTGAACAATATCAAGGTGCCCATTAGGCCCTTATAACTTTTGTAACACATTTAAATAATTACTCTGTAGTTTTGTCTCATATAGACCGATCTATCAATTTTGTGATAGATATCATGTTTCCTTTTTATTTAAATACTTGCACAACTTAATGTCGTAAAGTTGTTTACTTCGAGTATGATTTCCAACAGAACTCATTATGATATAATGAGACCATTTGTTTTCATCTGCGCTTTTGTCATTTATTGAATAAAATTACTCTTTGTTGAATTTACGTATTTTTACAGATTCCATTTATGTTTATGTAGTTTATATCCTCTCCCTTTATTACCTTCTCATGGTCGAGGTAATAACAAGACGTAGAGAGGGTGTAACACTTGGTATTGACCTTGAAATATCAGATGGTTGGATTGTTAACGGGTTTTGACACACAATCTAGTACTGTAGATCAATAGTATTCAACCCCCCTTTTTTTTTGTTCACGTACCACCAAATAAAGTTTATCTTCAACTTCGTAGCCCCCAAAGTTGTCAGTGCATAGTACAAGCTACACAAGATATATAATCTACACATAAAATAACTCCATGGTGGGAGCCCACAATAGAAATAAAACGACCGAGTGGCCACCGATATTAACGATGATAGTGCCAACATTTGAGGAGAGAGGGTATCATGTGGTCAGCACAATGAGTCCTCTGGCCCTTAATCTCAGTTTTCTAAGGTGGAGCTACTACGTCTTTATCAAAGTAGCTCCTCATTTGTCCCCACGAGGTTGTGTTTGACTTCATTCCAGACCCACTGCTTCACAGATAAATTTTGAAAGTACTAGGGCTCGGACCTGGGACTTCTGAATATGTAGCCAGGAACGCTGACCCCTAGACCACAGAGTACACTTAAAAATAAATAAAATAAATTACATACAAATTAACGTATTAAATATTAAGTTTTAAATGATGATTATATGTACTGTATATATCTTATAAGTTTTATATACTCCCTAAGATGTGTTTGTAGACCCCGGTTTGAATACCATTGTTGTAGAAGACCTATCATCTAGATACGTTCGTGCGAGTCTGCTCTTTACAAAACTGCCCTCTCCATTTCTATTCTTTGATGGAAGCCATTAAAAAATTAGTGTTAATGTACTAATAATAAAAAGTATGATATAATACTTTTACTAAATACTTTACAATAGTGTTTTCACATTCTTGATCTTATAAAAAAGAGAGTAAAAATTAATGCAAAATAAGGCCGTTAATTTTTTAAAATTGTAATTTCAAATAAGACATTTTTCTATAAATATTATCTTCACACTCAGATAAAGTATATGAAATACATTTTATAGTGTACCGCAAATACTTACTCGCTTCTTTAACTAAAATTGAAACACTTACTTAAAACTCGTAAGATATATGAAATGAAATATTATACATCGTTTAAGAAACATAATGGAGAAAAAAAAAAATAGCATCACATTCCACCAAAAAGCTTAAATGAACTAATATACACTGCTACAGAAATATTTAGAAAAAAGAACATTTCTGTCCCTAAAAGAGCATAACAATCAATTCCCTATTACAAATATTCTATAAAAAAATATAATATATTTGCTCATAGCTCGTAAACTATTTCTTGTATAGAATATATATTTAAAATAAAAGATTTTTATTTTTATAGTCCTACGTGTTTGCTATGATAAGTTATTTCGTATATAAAAGAGTTACTGAGATTTGATCCAAATTAGAAACTACCTTTTATGTAAAGTAAATTACTCTTAAAGTAATTTTCAAACGCAAATAGAGTCGTCATTTTGTTTTAAATAGTATACAATGCCTAGATACGAGTTTTACTTAAAGTCTATAAAACCAATTTTAATTAAATCCGTTTTTTTTTCTCTTGCCCTCAAATAAACTGCCCTTATTTAAAGGTTAGATATCTAATTTAAAAACTCCTGCAAGAGAACCGCATGAAAACCCTAGATATCAGATTTAGCCAAATCGGTAAAATAAGTTTCGGCTCCAAGCCGGGATAAAGACAGAGAGACAGACAGAGGGCATCGCAAAAATTACTTTGTGGAGTTCATTGGGTCATGCAACGTCGATATCCACCAAAATCTCGAATTAGATTTTTTTATGATCACAGTACTTTCTCTACGTGAGGATTCACGATAAGTAAAAATCAACTTTGATTTATTCATATAAAATATATATATATATTACTGAATCTTACTCCCTGAGGGGCAGTAAAGCTGACGCGACGGCCCCATGCTAATTGTGGCATGTAAAAGAACCATAGAAGCTATGTGAAAATACCTTTTTCCACAAATTTGTTAGGCCCTTTCACTCTCACTCGAAGAAATTCTCGTGTTATGAAATATGCATTCAGTTCAAAAAGTGTACTTTAAATACTACAGATAATTTTTTTTTAATACAACAAATTGTTGAAATAATTAATGATAACAGTTACACTGTCGTTAAAAGAATTCATTTAAATGTAGCTTAGTTGAAAAATAACATCTGAATTGAACACAACAAATTTGGTATGGCTTGCCAATTCTTTACCACCTAGCTATCCAGGATTATTCCCGTATTCAGGGCCATTATTTACTGTTAAGGACGTGTACTAACTTTGATTAGTTAAACATTCTTACTACTTGAAGAGAAGTATCCTTACACTTAGCTAAGTCCTATGAAAATGGCGGCCCTGAAGTATCAAATACCTCTAAGGCTGGTGACGGACTGACGTTTTGGTTGCTGTCTCACAAACACCACGACCAGGTCGCTCTAATATAGTGCAATGTTTCATATGAGAGGGCTAAGAAACACTCACATCGACGTTTTCAAATCGCTCGCGGCGTTCGTGTCGCAGCGACCAAAACCTCAGACCGCCACCGGCCTTAAACCATTATCAATTATCTTCTTTCGTGATCCTATTAAAGTCTAATCTAGTTGGGTGAAGAATGGTGAGCTATGCTTCTATGATCTCAGAACTGCAAACCTTTTCGTGGAACTTCTTTGAAAATGAGCTAACCTTTTCGTTATTTTTTTTAATTTATAACATTTAGAATGTAAAAAATGTTAACCCTAGAAGCATTTTGGAGTGAGCACTCTTTTAAAATAAGTCAAATAACCAACCACTTCTTGTATAGTGAAATATTTCTAGACGTCTGGAAAGCATCTCGCTTCAAAGGTAGGCAGCCCCCCTTTAGTAGTTATCAGAAACACAGCGGCAGCGAATATATTAAGAATAGTGAAAATTTTGTGATATTTTTACAGGTACTTTTGCAACACCTTGAAAAAAAGTGTCAACTGCTACACCTTAGAAGTGTCTTTTCATGGATACCAATCTCCAAACACCACAGACATGTGTTACTACACGGAAGAAGCTTGTATCCTTTTAAGATCAAAAATCCATACTCATTTACACTAAAGTTCTTTGTCGCACTTAGAAAAGTACGCCACCTATCCCTATCTTGAGCTAGTTCTATTCACTCTACCTCATTACACCCTATCCCTATATTGAGATAGTTCTATCCAGTCCACCACACTACACCCTATCCCTATCTTGATATAGTTCTATCCAGTTCACCTCATCACACACTATCCATATCTTGATATAGTTCTATTTCGTCCAACTCATTAAACCCTATATCTATCTTGAGTTAGTACTATCCAATCTACCTCGTTACACCCTATCCCTATATTGAGATAGTTCTACCCAGTCCATCTCGTTACACCATATCCCTATATTGAAATAGTTCTACCCAGTCCATCTCGTTACAACCTATCCCTATCTTGAGATAGCTATATCCAGTCCACCTCACTGCACCCTATCCCTATAATGAGCTAGTTCTATCCAGTCCCCGTCATTTCACCCCATCCCTAACTTGAGCTAGTTATATTCAGTCCACCACATTACACTCCTATCCCATCTGCGTCTAAGTCTTCCCAATGGTCTCTTCCCATTAGATTTACCAATCAGTACCCTGAACAAGGTTCTAGAATCTTCCATTCACGCTGCATGCCCAGCCTATCTGTAATCTGCTAGACTTAATTATCCTAACAATGAGTTGTGATAAATACACGGTATGTAACTCATCATTGTGTTACCTCCTCCCCACCCCAGTAGCCTAATCCTTTTTTGGGTCAAATATCCATTATGAATTATAGTAAGAGTAACTTATATATAGTTTCAAATATTATATTTTAATCTATTATCGACGAAGTAATTAAAACTTGTTTGTAATTAAGTATATCTAGAAAGAATATAGTGCATATATAAAGTCGTTTATTTTCACTGATGTAATTAAAGTTTGATACCTAAGGGAGATCATTTCTATTAACTCCCAGTCCTCATTTTTATGTGGAGACCATTTTAGTGTACAAGAGCTCTATTTTAACGCAAAACCGCGCTTGTGGGAATGTCTCCCTAAATAAATGATATTAAAAAATGGCTCAGAAATTTAGGAGGTATGGCTACTCATTAAAATTAGTAAAAAAAAAATATTTGTAAAATAATGTCCGCCAACCAACTGGCCCAGACATACAGGCTATTTTGTCTTTAGGTAATAAATAAAACTAGCATAAAACAATGTTATTTGGGTTTACATGTCACAAAAAAAATGGGTTCCACATGTTATCTTTTCGTTTACACACACATTTCACATCTGCGTTCACTTTGAAAACCCCCTCTCTTCATTCTAATATTTTGAAAGGAGTTTTCAACTCACTTTTGTAAGGTCTGATCAATCATTTATTGGAAACGAATACACTAAATTATATTAAATGTATCATTGAGTTGTCTGACAATTAGCGAAAAATGAGACGGAGCTCCGTCATGTAGAAGCCACATTTGTTGTCTTTTTTTTCTAGAGGTGGATTCACACTGAAGGGACTCCACATCGGCTGTGTCATGTCCCTGCCATGCTCTGATTGTTTTGGTCACCGTTGTTACTTTTGATATTGAGTTTTTCCGCTATCTCCTTCCAAATATTTTCTTTAATGATATTATTATCGTATTCTTTATGTTGCAAATAATACATTTGTACCAATATTATTAAGTTTTCTTCTTACATAATTACTGCACACGATAATTGTGTTGGAATGGTCTGCAGCCAATTTCAGATTGTAGATAAGAATCTTCGTGAAGGTTCGCACTTGCCGGAAGAAGCCGAACTAATAGAAGCGACAAAAATGGTATCCCGATCTCAATTCATACGGACAGTACTGTCCGCCTACCATGCTGGACCATGGTTAGTGTGAAACTGTGAATCACACAACGGTCTTACAAGGTTACTCATATGGAAATCGCATGTTCGAGATTGTCTGTAGCACGACACAGCTTGCGCACAGTCCTTGCAGTGTGAATCCATTTTAAGGGTCACATCTTTCAATAAATTTGGTAAATCGTTTAGTAGAAAGTTATGGTACCCTCCGACTGTTAGTCAGTAAGGCAAAACAAGTGTTCCTATTTGTCCTGCTCCTAAAATGTCCAGGCAAATATCTATTGAATATCGCTGTTTGTATCTTGATTCGAGAAAGGCTTGAGGATTTTAGGCTTCCCATATATAATTGTAATGAAAGATAATTAAATTTAATTACAAAAAAATATATTAAATTGCATGTATCCCTTCACAAGATGGTTTGTGGGTCTACTAATACTATTTTTACTCAATTTAATGAGTACACTAGAACCTTGTTAATCCAAACTAATTGGGACGGAAGCTTGTTCAGATTAGAAAAAGTTTGGAATAAATGTGATAATATAGGGATACAGTATTTTCACGAATTTTAAATTACAGTTGAATAAGTTTAATCAAATGGGCGTTTATTTAACTGATGTATAACACATAATATGTACTGAAATAGTTTTTAGATACAGGAAAACACAGTTTGTTGATTACAAAATGTAAATATTAAGCATTTATTATCAGATATCATTGTTTCTTACAATTCTATTTTAACTTTGAGCTTGTTAACTAGTAAAATATATTACATTTGACTTAATTTTTTCCAAAAAGTGTAATTGTTTTATCCGGAATTTCAAACTATCGGGGTTCAATCTAACGGGGTTTTACTGTACTGCATTTTACTAAATCTCTGAATCCTTTTTTTTTTAACACTGTGTAGTAACGTATAAGGAAATTCCTATTCTCGTTATGTCTCTTTGGTTTTTTTCCCCCCAATCTATCTGGCCTCCTATGAAAATATACTCAAGTTCTGAGAATCCCTTCTCAAACGCTCTCCTTGTCACTCCTACCTACTTTCATAGAAATTCCACTTAAGACCCGTATTTTCTAAGGGAAAGTGAATTCCCCTCTCTCTTTCACTCTTTATCTCTCATTTGTTTTCCATTTATATCCTTTTCTCTTCTTTTTCCTCTCTTTCTTACTCCTTTTTTTAGCATTGCGTCTTACTACCTGTTCAGGTTATATGCAAGTATACTAATTAGGCTAATGAGAAAAGGACGAGGAAGGTGTACTCTCATTTGCGTGGAGGGAGGGTGGAAAACCTTTTTGGATAACCACACTCAGTACACCCAACTGGGTTTCTAACCCCGATCTACATTTCATTGGCGTCTAGTCTAACACGAGAGTGGCGCCTTATACCATACATCCACTGAAGCCAATCTCTTTCTCTCTTTTTCTTTTTTCTCTCTATCTTTTTCACTTTCTCGTAATCTTTATGCCTCTCATTCTCTTTCTTGGTCTTTCTTTCTGTATTTTGCTTTTGCTCTCTCTGATTATCTCTCGCTTTCCATTTATATTTATTTCCCTCTTTTTTCTTTTGGTCTCTCTCTCCCTCTCTCGTGCTCTGTCATTGCCTCTATTACTCTTTTTTCCTCGTTCTCTCAATATATTTCTTTCTCTCTTGTTCTTCCTTTATCGCTCATTACCTTTCTTTCTCTCTGTATCTTTCTCACTCTTCATCTCTCCCTTTCTTTCCCACTCGCATTCTTCTCTTTCTTGCGGCCTCTCCGTTATTCTCTCCCGTGCTCTCTCAAAGTCTCTCACTCTCTTTTTCATGTTTTCTGGCTCCATCTTATTCTCTTTCGCTCTCACATTCTTTTGCGCTCCCTTTTTTCTCACTATCTCTCTCACTCCTTCTCTTTCCCTTCTTCCCCCTCTATATTTCTCCCTTTCTCTCACTCAGTTTACTCCCCGCTTCCTCGCCCCTACTCTCCTCTAATAGATTTAAAGAAGGGTATCTATTTGTTACCGAAAGGAATCCTAAATATTCAATCTGAGTTTCAACATTAACAAGAATACGAGTTTTGGAATGTAACCTCAGTCCCATGAATCTCGTACGATGAAGTTGATTCATATCATCTATCTACCGCCCCTTGTCAATCGCATGGTATTTTCTTTAGACTACTAGTTCAACACCTTAGCTCAGTCGGTAGCCTATCTGCCTATTGAGAGAAGGTCCTCCGATTCGATTCCTAGGATGGTCAAAAAATCGATAGTAAGTTAAATAGGCCTTTCCCCTTTCACAGTGATGATTTAGCTGCTGTGGGACTGGGTGCTGTATCTGTACTAGATTTAAGTTCGTTCATAAGTCATGTGCTGATATAATCCTTTGGTTCAAAAAGTGCACGTTAAATACCTCGGATAAATTATAATAAATTTATCCATAATTTTAATTTTCATTTATCAATAATGTTTTGTTTGGGAAAGTATATTTGGTATTTCGATTAAAATTGAGTCAAAGTTTTACCATTCACAGATATATCAAGTTTTCTCTTTGACATCTGATTGCGTCATACAGACTGTCGTCTGGGTCGCAACGTTGTGCGAACCTATCTAGATTACTACCGAGTTGTAGGTGTCGTCCCAGCAGGATTGCCCACTGCACCCTCGTCACCTGAGCCCCGTCCAAGAACAAACTCGAGCCGAAGTCCCTCCAGCCGGTCCCGGCCCAGGTCCCGCCCACACACGACCAAAGGCCAGGCTCCTACCACATACGTCCTCAGCTTGAATGATCTTGAAGGTTCTACGTCCAGAGAGAGTTCTCCTGAAGAAAAGGGACCACGACGAGTGGCGGCCATGTCGCACGAGCGTTACCAGGTTACACCCAACGCCGTAGCCAGCAAATAATTACCCCAATTGTTGGAGGCTATAAAAAATCCTAAATGATAAACAGTTTTATAAGCTATTGGAAGTGTTTTTTATGGCAACATAACCCCCTAACTGTCAAAGGCTAAGGAAAATAAGCTATATGAAGTGTTTTTTTTCATGGTAACACAGCTCCCTAATTTGTACTTGTACCTTAATTTTGATATTTTTGAACGATAAATAAAGCCATATATATTGTGTCGACCCCCCACCTCCCCCCCGACTACGGCCTTGGTTACACCCAGTATCACCCATGAGGGAACTGCAAATCTTATGGAGAAACAGTTTATTTTCGCTCTCTCTCTCTCTCTTAACTGTCGCCAAATCTTCTAGCTTTCAGCTATGTCGTGAGGTTAAGTTAATGGGTAAAAAGAAGCTACTGGCAAACTTGATGAACCAGCGTTGCGAAATTGGTCTTATATCATAATATTGACCACACTGAAGCAAGAAAATGACAACACTGTTTCCCAACAGTAGCCATGCAGTTCTCTTAAGAGATTATATCCAGTTTAGAGTCAGGAATCATTGGTACCAGCTTCAGGGGGGGAGGGGCGGGAAGCGATTTTTGCCCACCCAAAAAGTGCCTGGGAGGGGCAGCATAGTCATTTTTCCCCCTCCCTCCCAAAAAAAATAATATTATTTACGTCTGCATTGTATTCACGTGTGTAAGTACAACAATTTGTTGACAAATGTGTTACAAAATACAAGTGTTTCATGGTTTTTAATAACAATTTTCATTTTGAATAGTTTGTGGAATCTTCCTTCTAAGTATCCTAACACTTGGAAGTTGCTTGGTTCGCATATAGATAGCTGTAGTGTACGTTTGCAAGCAGCACAATCCTGAAGTGCCCTAAATCAACCGTTGCTATCAAGTACTATCAAGGTATCGACTCAGAAGTCGATACTCGATATTATTGGTTTAAGATGAAAAAAAAAAAA
>CABFOV010000718.1:61629-126217 GCA_902141375.1 Timema poppense
TTTTTAATTTTTATTTTTTTTTAATAATTCAACATTGTTGTTTTAATTTATTTTAGTAACATATCTGGACATCTTTCATAATTCTTATGGAATTTTTAAACCATGCTAAAAATAGTTAATGAAACATTTTCGTTAAAAAAATTTCAATTTCAATGCATTTTAAATGGGAAAACCAAATTATTATTTTTTGTACAATTAAGCTAGAGTGTTTGTTTATAACATATTATTTAATGAATAATTTATTTTTATTTTTAAACGTATTTTTAAATTTAGGTTAACTTCAATAATCACGACAATATTGAGCTCTAACGACTCCCAAGTCGACACTCTAGTAAAGATACTTAGTTTTAAATACAACTTTTCCTTCTATAAATAGTTATCTTAGTTGATAATAGGTGCCGTTAGTATGATCATTACTCATTTACATTTATGGTTTTGCATGCGTTGGCTAACCTGCTGTATCGGAATCCAGGTGGCAGTGAAGGATGAAGCTAATCTCTGTAAAATAAACATTAATATCATGTGCATTGGGATAAGAAGGGCCAATGTCTAATTATGAAAATTTGCGTAGTTAAATATAAATATCTTAATATATTAAGTAACTAAAATACTCACAAAGTATTAACTTATGTGTGAATAAAGATAGTTGGTCCCTACTTACTTCAATTAAAGTATTACTCTAGTGCTACATTATTTTCAAAGAAAAAACCACATGTTTCTCTATATACAAAGTTTTATGACATTAGCCCTTATTTACCTGAGGCAGTAAAAGATGTAAAATTCTTCAGTAGCGATCTACTGTAGAAATAATATCAAAATTAAGATACAAATAAATATTTATATATTACAATGTAGCGATTCTGATGTTTCAAGTACTTTTTTTTTTAAATAAGCTCTTAGCTGAAGGTAAATGTTACTAACACTCTGTAACGCACTTATAGTATGTTCAAAATCTCTTGTCCCTTGGCCTAGTTCGTATAACGCTAGTACTAAGTAATTTCAACCTTACAGGGAATCGAACTAGCAAAATTACTAGAGCTGATTAATTTACGCACTCAGTGATCAGTCATAGCGCTTTAGCAATATTGACCACGACAATGGAGTCGATGATGAGTAAAATATATTTAAAACCATTTAAGTTAATGAACTTTTGTGTTCCCAATGCCACAAAGTAAGTAAGTAGTTGATACCCAACAACCTCTGTGATATAGTGGTCAGATTTACTGGCTTCAGATCCCGAAGTCCCGGGTTCGATCCCCAGTGCTTCCAATTCTGTCTGCGAAGCAGTGTGTCGGAAACGGAACCAAAATCAACCTCGTGAGAACAAATGAGAAGCTACTCGAATGAATAAGTAACGTTTCAGTCTAGAAAACTGAGATAAAAGGCTGGAGGGCTCGTTGTGATTATCACATGGCACCCTTAGCCCGAAAATGTCGGCACTATCTTCGCCAACATACTGCAGCCTCTCGATTGGTATAGCCTGCTTGCAGGCTGACACCATGGAGATATTACAAAAGTTAAAATCTACCAATAGGATGAAAAATTATTCCCAAAAACATTTATTTCTGGAAAATTGTGTAAATCCTATAGATGTTTGAAAACTGTAAACGCCGTATTGAATAACAAATACCCACTTCAGTGGCCGAGTGGTATAAGGCGTCACTCCAGTGTTAAATTGGCCTGCCGATAGCGGAGCGCTTGGGTTTCAAATCCTGGTCGGGTCTACTGAGGGTAGTTTTTCCTAAATTGTTTCCCCATCTCCTTACATAAAAACGCTGACAGATAACCTCTCAAATGCTTCCTTCCTCATTATTACCAATTAGATTATCATATATGCGTATAACATTAATAGGTAGTATGACGCGATGATATCAGTAATAAAAATAACAGATATATGTAAAGTCAAAATTGTTCTAGTATTTGAAATGAAACTGCTTTTTAAACATTTTATTGCCTCTTTAGCCTTTAAAGTTCAAAAATTAATCAAAGCATAGTGGCTAAATTTAGCACATTAAATTTGGGCTGTTTTTTTTTATTTTACCTGCCTACTAATAAACTCAAATAAATGGCGCGACAAAATCGTACGCTACATACTCTCTCGTATAGGTTATTATAGTTAGTGACAAAATCTTCAAAAATGAGTTATCTCTAATTTTACCTTAAATATTTTTTTCTCTGTAAAATAAATATACAATATTATTTATCACTACCCTCCCCAGATATTCATTTGAAAAAAATAGTTCAATACTTTCTTAAAAAGGTGATTTATAAAGCAATGACCTGAGATCGTTTCTACTCTGCTCAATAACATGACCCAGCTGTTAGATCTTGTATCTATAGCCCATAGTTTTTATTGCAAGGGGGCCATCCTTAAATTACGTAAGGCTTTTTTGCATGATTTTAGATCCTCCCTCCCTCACGTGGGTGATCGTAAGAATTTTTGTAAGCTCCCTCCCACCTCTTTAGCTTACGTAATTTTTAAAGATTTGGTAGATCATGTTATTTTAATCGTTTAGTTATTTTAGACATGAGGATTGGTAATATTCCACTTTGGTGGCCACATGATCTAAGGCGTCAATATCGCAATAGACTAGTCTGCCGATGACTGGGAGATCATGGCTCAATCATGTTCGGGTGATATTTCCTAAATTTTTCCCACTCTCTCTCCACACGAATGTGGGTACATTTCCTCTAAATTGGAACGTATTTATCCCTAACCCACTGGCATAATTACTTCATACCTAAACAGGCAGAATTAATTAATAAAATGTACCCACAATTCCGTGAGAGAGTAGAAGGAAACGATTGAATAAGATATCCCCAAAATACCCTCAGCAGAGATTTGAACCCATAGAGAAAAGCGTCTAGCTGGCTGGGACGGATAGGCTAATTTTTCTGCTCGAGAGTATGATTGTATCTTGACGTTTTATCTCCCCACGTTTAGTCCAACTTGGTCGCCTAACACGCTTTACAGTCCTGCACTATACTTCTTATCTCTATCAGTTCTAGGAAAAGTTTGCTAGCGGCCTTGACTGATTACCGGTCAGCCAGCCTCCCAATCTCTTAAACAAACCAGTAATGCTGCCAACCTGGTGGCTGGAATTCACCAGTTTGTATAACGTTATCAACGTCATCTATTTTGAAAGTTGAAAGCTCAACACTTTGCCAGAGGGTAGGCAGAGCCTTAACACCCACCTCGGTAACGTAGTTAGCTAACGCGCTAGTTTCGTGTTGAGCGAGACTGCCGAGGACGGGGAGATCAAGGTTCGAATCTCGCTCTGGTGAACTGGGGAGTGGTTTTCCCTAAATAGTTTTCCATTCTACCTCCCCACAAATGTGGGTTCACTTCCTCAATATTCAACCTTCCCAATTCCTAATCTATTAGCGTAATTAGTACTTAAGCGTATAAAACGAACGGGTAGTAATATGCGGTGCTAAGTATTATTATTTATTTCTAAGGGTAATATAATGTATCATTGGTTTATTGACCAATACTAACATGCATAGGATAAATATCTACACTGAATATCACCTGTGAGAGAATTGAAGGTCTCATGGAGAAAGGCTTTATCTTCAGTTTTCTCTCTCAGCCAGCCAACTGTTGCCAGATCTCCTAACTTTCAGTTACGTCGAAAGATAGTGTACTGAAGTTAAAAAAAGATCTACTGGCAACATCGATGCACAAATTGTATTATATTTAAGGGAGTATTTACAAAACAAAAACAAGATCGTGGTAATGCTGTTTCCCAAATGCAGTTCCCTTATAGAAGATATTAGTATAGTAAGAAGTATTATATACCCTTCCTCATCTACCAAACTATACACGAGAGTGACTTTATTGCTAAACATACGTGTCAGTCAAAGGAAGCACTTCACGTGACGTGGATAGTGATGTCCTATTGCACCTGTTTTTAGGAAACTACTATGAAATATTTGGAGTGGAGACCGACCAGTCAACATACGTGTGTATTTTTATTCAATTAAAAATGTACCTGCCAGATGACGCAGTGAATGGATGTAACAAAAAAACGTTTGGTAGAATCTGCCAACTCTAGTATCTTTGATTTGAGAATTTCACTATTCCTATACTGGATCTCTTTAAAGACTACTCGAGAATATTGGTAAATAACAAACAATCATTTGTGCCAGTACGTTCTGCAACGGATAGTTACAATTTTTAAAGAGCGGCATCTCCCATGATAGATATAAATTTACACTCCAGAATTTGATTTTTTCACAGCGTGTCAATACCAAAAATGGTCCTCCAACCCACTCTGCATCGGTTTTTCAACTGTTTAAGGTATCTTTAGAATCGCTTTGATCTTGGTTGCAACTCACGGGGAGGTCGAGATTTGAATAATGGGTGTTTTTCTCCAGAAATGATATATTGTCTGTGTTCGCTGAGGATTCGTCCTCTCGCGTGTAGTGAAATGCTGTGCTCAAGAATTTAAGTTAGTAGAGCACAAATTGTTTCCTTATTATTATTATTAATGACGAATAAATCTGTAGTAAGAGTAAAAGCATGTCTGGGCTATATCAATGTGTAAGTCAGTTTGTGTAAAGACTAGCCAGTACTAATATACCGTTGTCCAGGGGATGCCCGAATGTTCTAATCGTGTATCCTTTTCGTTGAGGCTCTTTCCATGTCCCGATGAGACGAGGTGATGGTGATAGTAAGTATGAGGGTGTGGAACCAGTTAAAACACACCTAACTAACCAAACCCTAGTGGACATTGGGGTAGTTTACCCTTTCAATAAAATCAAAATACCCAAGGTACCAGTCGGGGATAGAACCCTGGACTCCCAGTCTCGTAACCATGGTGCACTGAACCACTAAGCCACGGGGCTGGTTAACAGGCAGATAGGTGTGATTGTAATCGCCTACCCAAGCTGTGAAAATAAGGTATAGCTCACGTGCAATTGTTTAAGTTTGTTTTGTTTGAAAGTGAGGCTGCAATATAACTTATTGCTTTAGTCCAGGGTTACAGATGTATCCTGTTTATATATAAAAATGGATTGGTGTATGTTACTCTTCAACCCAAAAAACAACTACACCAGTTATGCTGAAACTTCGCATGGGCATAACTCGGACGTCCAGATGGCATAAAGTAGGCCTACAATTAAAATTTGCGTATTTTTTTTTCAGGACGGCGGCTACAAATGACTTCTTTTTGGCAAATATTATAAAACACATTCCGTGCTAAAATCTGGTAATTAACTAGTTTTCAATAAAACTGACAATAACTATAGAAATGTTAGTACGATAGAAAATCAATAAGACATTAAAACATAACACAAGTTTATTTGCATTTATTTGAATCTTACGGTTTTCACGCAATCACTCATTTTATTTAGTTGCATTGTATCTATCATGTTATGAAGTTATAATTGTGTATATTAAAACCCGAATGGGTAGTAAGACGTAATACTCGCTTCGGTGGCCGCATGGTCTAACGCGCTAATCTCGTGTTAGATGAGTGCCGATGACGGGGAGATCGGTGCTCGAATCTCGGTCGGATGGCTTTCCACTATTCTTTCACGCAAATGCGAGTACACTTCCTATAAATATAACCTTCCACATCCCTGAAATCATTAGCGTAATTAGCACATAAGCGTATAGCCCGAACGGTTAATTAAGACACAGTGCTAAGAAAATAAGAAAGTAAATTGCGATGCTAAAAACAAAGTTATTATTGTGGAGACATACAAAACCTTTATGGTTGTTCTTTATAATCAAAACCACTGTATTTTGACTTTCCTCCTCGCTTAAATGTGAGTCCAAATACTGCGTTTCGATTCGCCTAAGTGTGAGCGAACCTTTAATCGCTCCAACAGGAGCATTAAAATGGTTTTTTAGAATAAACTATATAGAGGAAATGTTATTCGCAATATGTTAATCATAATTACGTATCTCAATCTAAATTTATAAACGTAAAATTTATATCAATTTCACATATATTAATGATATCATCATAAACGTCTGTGGGCAACCTACATACCTGGCACCCGAATATAATACAAAATAATAGAGCGCCCACGAATAAGTAACACACGTGTCTCAAGAAACAGCAAGGCTTACATAGAGCCAATCAGGATTCGAACACAGGACATCTGCTGAAATACACCACGTGCGATTACTACAACTTATATATTTCAATAATAGCTAATAAATAATCAAGCAACACCTTAGATTATTACTTTGGCACCCACTTCAGGGACCGCGTGGTCTAACGCGCTACTCTAGTGTTACAGTAGACTACCGAAAACGGGAAGATCGGGGTTCGATTCTGGTTGGGTGTACTGAGGGTAGTTTTTCCTAAATGGTTTTACACTCTCCCTCCAACACACAAAATCAGGTACACTTCCTTGAATATGACCTTCCTAATCCTTAAAACTACTAGTGTAATTAGTACATAAGCGTATAACACGAACGATTAGTAAGATGCGGTGCTAAAATAATTAGTCTGCGGGCATCTATCTTTTTTTTCCTATAAAAGGAGGCCTAGTATGAGCAGCTCCATAAAATTAACTTTACTTGGTCGTGATATTGTTAATTGTATACACTTAAAACGAGCAATACGAAAGGTGGTGAGGCGTGAAGGTGGGGGTGGAAAATGGTCAACACGTAGGGCAGTAGGGAGGAGAAAAAAAAAAGAATCAAAATGATTGCGAGTGAGATGGAGTCTGATTGTTCCAGACAAGAGGGAAATAAAGAGTAAAGGATAGACATGATTGGTAAAAGAGGCGAACAGGCCAGGCTTGAAGGAAGAGGGCACGTTGGAAGCAGTGACGAGGCTAGAAAATGAGGGGGAGAAAGAGAGAGAGAGTGTACTGGGTACGAATGACGCGTGGCTTACCAAGGGTGAGAATGGCTGTAAATAGGGGAGCGGAGAACCCCGGAGCTGAAACATACCATGCCAGGCTTAGGTTGGAAAGGGGAGAGGATGAGATAGCAACCCCTATACCAACTCCTCCCCTTAATTCCTTGTTCTATCGAGAAAGGCGGAAAGCCAACGATCTGGATCCAGAAACTCCAGACTCGTAAAGAAAGGGAAGAATGGTATCGATGCAGGAACCCCGACTCACTGGGAATCTCGCATCCATATCCCGAAATTATTTCAAATAAAATTCCTCAACCCTACTCCTTAGATTCTTCAACCAAAAGTTTGCATTGGAGTGCTTTCAATCCATCCGAATCTAGGTATACCCTCAGCCCTTGGGCTGGTTAGTGCTGCCTGCACCATCTGGTAGAAAACCCATGTACTAGGTGAGTTAAGGAAGTGTGGTTGTCCCCTGTTGCCTTAGACACTGAATGTCTCTGAGCCAGCGTAAAAGAACTTTCCAATTTTGCCGGGAAAAGTATTTTCACATACCTTCTAGGATTCTTCTACATGCCACAATCCCACAATCAATATAGGGCCGATGGGTTTACTTCCCCTCTAGACGAAGTTGTGCTAAGGATTACTACTATCACTCAATAAACATATGTCGACCTCAGGTGGGTTTGAACACTTTAACATCAGGTTCTTAGGGCAAGTTTCATAGTCAAATTTAGTACGCCTCAAGTGCGGCGCTACACTAAATACAAGACGACACCTACCTAAACTAGAATGTAATGGGCCAGTTTCCTATTCGAGAACGGCCCATTACATTCTGGTTTAGGTAGGTGTCGTCTTGTATTTAGTGTAGCGCCGCACTTGAGGCGTACTAAATTTGACTATGAAACTAGCCCTTGGGCAAGAACTTTATCCCAAGGACACTTAGGTTGGCATATTACTTAGATTATGTTATTTAACACCTTTGTATCTAACGTTGTAATTTGTTAAGGAGGGAGTGTAAGAAATGTGAGAAAAGGCCAGTTCTTTTTTTGTTTTGTTTTTTAAGTTTTTATGGTAACACTTTTTTTTCTGCCAAAATAAATAAAATATTGCTCCAATATAAACATAGAGCTACTTTTTTTTCTCTCACATTGTCATATCAACAGTTGTTGAATATTTGTCATGAACATTGCAACATTAGACGGTAAACTTTTCAAATGAAGACAAAAAGATGTCATTAAATTCCAGCATAACCTTAAAAGATATATACATATATATTTAGCACCGCGTCTTACTACACGTTCGGGTTATACGCTTTAAGTACTAACTACGCTAATGGATTAGTAAAATGGGAAGATTGAATTAGAGGAAGTGGACCCGCATTTTCGTGGAAAGAGAGTGGAAAACCATTTAGGAAAAACCACCCCCAGTTCACCCGACCGAGATTCGAACCTCGATCTCCCCGTCCATCAGCAGTCTAGCTTAATACGATTAGTGCGTTAGCCAACTACGCCACCGAGGCGAGTAACAGATATTCCATAACTTGAAATGACCATGTGTGGAAAATTAAACTCCGTGTTTCTACTAGAGAAATATTTGTTTTCTTTTGAACAAAAAAGGTTTTGATCAAGAAATCTGCAAAAAATACTGCCCTTAACTGGCATTCCCATCACCCCCCCCCCCCCTCCCCCCCTTAAAAATATGTCCTCCTATATCTGGATTTATATTCTCGTATAGTGAATTACTAATTACAAATCGTACGAAACTTATAATGCACAATCTATTATGAAAGTACAACTGTTCACAATAAGCTGCAAGTTATAAAGATGGCTATTAGCCGTTTCAAAAATACGCCATGGGTTTTACCAATATAAAATTATACAAAGTATATTTTGAAAGCATTTAGTTAATATAAACTCTTATATCCTATTTATTCTATTCATGCCTTTATTATTATTATTATTATTATTATTATTATTATTATTAGCACCGCGTCTTACTACCCGTTCGGGTTATACGCACTTAACGCTAACGTGTAATTGTACGGTGATTAAGAGATGAAATGGAGGACCTACAGTTTAACTTGGAATCCGAACCACGGTGGAGGCCTGACATTCCACACATTCACAAGTTGTGATTAATACACGTTTTTTCAGAGGTTAAGGAAGGGTTTGGTAATCAGATAAATCTGTGTCGGGGCCGAGGATTGAACTCCGCACCCCAGGCAAAGAAGTCTGACGCCTTACCCCTAGACCGCCAGGTCACCCCATGTCTTATTGTTCGAGTTTTACCTTTGGTATTTCATTTTATATCTTCCTTACCACAATCCCAGTAGTGTAATGATGGTTTGTAAGACACGGTGCAAAAACTAAATACCATTTTTGGTATTCATAAAAATCAAGGCGGTGATGTAGGTGTTACAAAAACTTTTTTTTGTCAAAATAAATTAAATATTGTTTCATTACAGACAAAAAGTTTAATTTTCTTCAGATGGCGACTTTAAAAGTTCTTGAATATCTGTCGAGGGTGTGCTTGAATTTAATGACATCTTTTTCTCTTAATTTAAAAAGTTTGTCATTTAATGCCGCTATATTCATAATAGATATTCAACAACTGATGATTCACCATGTGTATAAAATTAAACTCTATGTCCATACTGAAGAAATATTTTTTTATTTTGGCCAACACATTTTTTTTTCTATAAAGACTGCAAAAACACAGGCCTCTATCTCCTGTTCCCTACATCCTCACCTTCAGGATTTCAAGAAAGTATTGACTTTTTAAATTCAAATAGGTGCCAATTGCAAAACAGAATATTACCATATCATTACGAGTATTTAATAGCCTTTTATAGCGTATAACCCGAACGGCTAGTAAAACGCGGTGATAAAAAAACACTTTTATAGTAAGGTCTAAAACAATGTTTTAAGACAGAAACATATTTGACAGACAAATCATATATTTTCTTATATTCCCGCGTAGAACCTGGCTGGTCGAAATACATTAAACTAGTAATAAATATGGTAACATATTGGCGTTTTTCCAACTTTAAAACTGATAGAAAAGAAGTTAATTTACATGTTAATTTGAAAAGGAAATTTAATTATGCATAAATATTATTGAAACTATCTCTTTTCTTAATGTTGTGAATTGTGAGCTATGGAAAATATAATACACAAAAACTCTCCTTTTCAAATTACACACTAAATTAAAAATATATTGTACAGTTAGGGCCTATCTAGTTTCTGAATTATATCCCTTTGTACTTTTTCTAAAAATAGCTTAAAATTTTTAGTTAAGGAATATTAAATATTTGTTTTTATTTAAAACGTTCACAATGTTTGTAACGTGTACAAAATCATTCTAAAGAACCGGAAGATAGTTAAGGCAATTAATTGGCCCTTTTCATTTGTTGTGGAAATGCAGAACCATGGGAACAAAGGGTTTCTCCAAGAATGTTTATTGTTTTGCAATTTTCTTTGCGTAAACGGTTTGTTCAAGAAAAAAAGCATGTTGATTATGTTAAACTTTTTATATAAAAACCTCCTCTATCATTTTAAGTGATAAAATATCAATCATTTTGACTTTTTAAATAGAAAACTGCCGGCTGCATAACAAAAAATAAGAAAATGTAACACCTAATAAACATTGATTATCTTAGAAGAGGTGTTGAAAACATTACTAAGAAAATTTCACTAGTTATCAAGACAACTAATATTTCCAAATGTATGATTTTTCCGCAAGACCTGACCGGTAGCTAGCGCCATTTACGTTTTCGGTGATCCATTTGTTCTTATTAGCGCGGAAGGATACTTTGGTCGGTTGTGAAACCAAGCCATGCCTTTCAGCCTCCCGCTCACCATCCCACAAAATAGGTTTTAGACTTACGCTCTACAGGGCCAAGGGACTTAAGAACAAAAGAAAACAGGAATCTTTATTTTTCTCTAACTGTAACCGAAACCTTTAAAATGTTTGTTTGGAGAGCCGGAACAAGAACTAGAAAATATATATAATGTAACAATACAAGGGTTGTATTGTGCAATCGAAGACCCACCCAACCTGATGTTGCGTCCGATTCATACTACCCACTCCAAGAAACGTCGACATTAATTCAAATCGCCTAAAATAGTATTCTTCACTATTGTAGTTCCATGTCACTTCTAGCAATATACAAACAATATATTTCAATATAATTCACTATCAACTCTCTACAGTGTAAACTGTTCATATACGTACCCTCTGGATAAGCTGGCTTGCACAGCCTAGTAACCTGGCTGACTTCAAAACGTACTAAATCGAGGAACGGGGCAACCTTGCCTTGATATATCATCACTCGATGTTTCGACCTGGCTGACATAAATGCATCTGATGGGCGTTTTTCTTGCACACCTGGCGAAAAGAAGACGCGAACATGTCTGCCCTCTGTGGGCGGGTTGGAGCAACAATCACCTGTTCTCTGACGTCAGCAGCCAATCCGTCAAAAACATGTTTTGTCAACAAACCAGAGAAGCGTCTACACGAAGCGGTATGACCAATCAGCGACCTACAAGCAAGATGGCCTACGTGCGGGAGACAGCATGATCCTCCCAAAATGCGACGCCACCCGGCTTAAAATGGACTATCCCTACCATAATACCTACGCAGTTAGCTCACTATATAATATGGATGTTGGGAAGATATTGTTCGACTTTTGAACTCGGCACCGTAGAGGATGGACCTCTGTTATATTTATTAAATGTTAGACTTTTAATTCGGCACCGGCGAGGATGGACCTCTGTTAGATTTATTAAATATTGTACTTTTGAAATCGACGCCATGATGGATGGACTGTGGTTATTATTTTATATTGTCAGGTAATGACTTCTAAAATTCTGGACATTGTAAAGGAAAGTTTAAATACTCTGTTCATCTTTTTTGTTTAAATTATGGAACTTTAACTATTTAATTTAATTTTGTTATAGCCGAGATAGGCTGATATTTATTAAATATGGGCATTATTTAAATGCGATTTTCTAACTAGAATG
Organism: Timema poppense; assembly: GCA_902141375.1. Classification (NCBI taxonomy): domain Eukaryota; kingdom Metazoa; phylum Arthropoda; class Insecta; order Phasmatodea; family Timematidae; genus Timema; species Timema poppense. The sequence continues at coordinate 73,472 of CABFOV010000718.1, forward strand.
TAGCTTCAGTTTCATGTCGCCATTAAGGGCTCGTTTCTTAAAGATGTTAGTAATTTCTCAATGTTTGCTGGTCTAAATTAAGGTAATGTTAATTGAAATATATTTAAAATCATGTATCTTAATTATCAGAACTTTCCTTATTATTTTAGCTTTTGCTGTTGTACATTTAAATTCATTTATTTTCAATTCAATATTTTGTGTAACGTAAATTTGGCCAACTTCTAATGTTCATAAACTTAATATCATTGTTAGACTTTGTTTAGTAGTTGAACGATGCCGATTCAAGTAGTCCCGCGTGAGTTTGCATTAGGTTTGAGATGTTAAACTCTCGTGTATATTTTAACGTAATGTTTGTAGTTAAAATATGTATTGTAGTACTTGAAGGTACGTTCATTTTGTGTAAAATTTAATATTTAAAGTAGATATATTTAAAGTAAAGGTATGTAAAATAATTATATAACTTAACTTTGGAAAGGTTAATGTGTTCGTAATGTCTGTAGATAATCAGACGCCTTTGTAACTATTTAGAAAGGCTCTTCAAGCTTTTTATATTTTTCTTGGATAGATATTAATTTACTGTTTATTAGTTGCTTTATTGATATAATGCTAACTTGGTCTAATTGCATTAATCTTCCTTAGCATTAATGTATTCAACTATGTTTTTCTTCGTTCTACTAAATAATTGAAGAGATTAAGGTCACTAAAATTACTGTTTGTTATTTTTGAATGAATTAAATTACTCTTTACATTTAACTCTTGCATTATTCTATTTTCTCTTTAATATTGTTACGTTAGATGAATCCCTCTTATCCTTGTAGTATTTTTGTTAGTGACCTATTCCTACGAGGTAAAGACCAGAGTAAGGGGGTGCTACAAAAAAAAAATATATATATATATAATTATGCTCCACGTAAGTGAGGGGGCATTTTTTCATTCTATGATCTTCCTTAATTTAATACTATCTCAACTCTTGTCATCAGAATACTACATTTCAGTCTCGTTTTCTCACTTTATACTATCAGGATATCTTGACAGAGAAACAAGGTACGGTATTTATTTAGTTTGTTATTCACTATCCTGATATAAAAAACAACCAATCTTTTTGAAAGAGCCGTCCTTAGACTCACAGTATACACCGGGATACAGTGCAGAGTTCCCTTTATATTTTAGGGAGAATGAAGTCTGTACTTGGTATGATTTTTTTTTTTTAGAGGAGAAATCGTGCTGGGCTAACGTTTGATTGGTAGAACCTTCTATAAGGGCCGCGGAGTTGGAAAGCAACCATGAGGTTCAACTCAGAAAGAGCACTCGCTTTTTCGCAGTCAACAAGTACGAAGGTGAAGCAATAACTTCTCGTTTTTTCGCAATTAGCCAACATGGAAGTGAAGTAATCACGCCGATTCGTTTTTTCGCAGTCAATCATTTGAGTGAAATAATTACCCCAACTCGTGTTATCGCAATCAACCAGTGTGGAAGTGAGGAAATTACTCTTTTTTTGCAATCAACCAGTAATCACGCCCATTCGTTTTTTCGCAGTCAGCAGTACGGAATTGAAGTAATCACTCCGACTGGATTTTTTTTTCTAGCAATTATCAACGAGTACGGAAGAGAAGTAATCACGCCGACTCGTTTTATCGGAAACAACCAGTACGGAAGTGAAGTAATCACGCACACTAGTTTTTTCACAAGCATCCAGTACGGAATAGAAGTAATCATGCCGACTCGTTTTATCGCAAACAACCAGTACGGAAGTGAAGTAATCACGCCGACTCGTTTTATCGCAAACAACCAGTACGGAAGTGAAGTAATCACGCACACTAGTTTTTTCACAATCATCCAGTACGGAAGGGAAGAAATCAAGAAAATTGGTTTTTTCGCAGTCAGCAGTATGGAAGTGAATAACACGCAGTCAACGAGTACGGAAATTAAGTAGTCACGCCAATTCGTTTTTTTTTTCGCAGTCAACCAGTACATATTTCCAAGCTTCTTAGTACCAGTTAGGATTATACGCATATAATAATCACTCTAATGAAGTATGGAGATGGAAATTGAGAGAAAATATAGCGCATTTGCGTGTAAGGCGAGCGGGAAATTGTTTGAGAGAAACCACCCCAGTACATTCAACCAGGATTCTAACCCCGATCTCTCCGTCACCGGCAATAGGCTAGGTTTATACTCGTGCATAACGCCTGATAGTGAATAGTGCATAGCACCCAGTGCGTAAGAAGTTGAAACCCATTATTTTTCAATTAGTGTGTTCATAATTGATAAAGTTGATTTTTTTATATATATAGGCACTGCACCTTACTACATGTAGGGCTACACGCTTATGTAATAAATACGCTAATGGTTTTAGGTACTAGGGAGGTTATATTTATAGGAAGTGTACCAGAATTTTCATGGATAGGAAGGGGTAAACCATTTTGAAATAAAAAAAGCCACAGTACACCCGGCCGGATTCGAGCCTTGATATCTCTGCCACCGGCCATCTAGTCTACTGCAAGAGTAGCGCCTTAGACCATGCTGCCACCGAAGAGGGTTATTTGATGTAGATTTTGGAGGAAATATATCAGCCTTTTCGCGGAGAAAGAATGAGAAAACTTACTCAAGTACACAAGGCTGGGTTTCGTACCACGATCTCCCAATAGCTAGCAAATTAGATCAGATGAGACTGATGCCTCGGTCTGTGTGGTCTACGAATGAACATTTGGAGTACCTCTAAGAAAACACTTTTCTTTTAGGTTAACATTTTTAACATTTTTCTATTTTATAGGTATTGATAATATCAAAAGTTAAAGCTGAAGGCTACATGGCTTGACATATGAATGCGTGAAAATAGATCAAGTAATTTATTTTTTAGCTATAAGGTACACCTATGCGTAATAGAATCATCCTAATGGTTTTATTTGTCCAGGGCCGACGCTCCGCCACCATCCACTACCAGCAGGTACCTTCTCCAGAGTCCCAGCCCCCTCACACCCCTATGTCGGCGGGTATCAAGAGTCTTGCCGGCCGAAAGATCGGGGGCGGCGGTGTCATCTGTCGCTCGGCCGTCTCGAGCAGCGCACCACGCCCTTCCCCGCCGCCTCCGCAGCCACCACGTCTCTCCATCATCGATTTCAACCAGCTGACTCGCGGGGGTCTGGACCAGGCGACGGGCCGCGCGAGGGGCCAAGCCCGCGGTCGCGCCAGGGGGGAGGGACGTCCGCGTCCCAGACGGCGGAGAGCTAGGGCTGTGAGCAGTGGTACTGCGTTGGGACTAGGCGACGAACATTGATCGTTCGCTTCCGGACAGCCGCTAGAGCTAAGTTCTGCCATCTACAGCAATGCGAGGTCGTCAATCTTCGATGGTGTGGCTCTGCTCGTGGCGGGAAACAAGGTCTCCGACTCCTAATTTGGCTTGACCCAGGCTAGTCGGTATTTCTGATATCTTTTATTCGCCACTTGTAACCACACCACGAATGGAGAATACACCTAAGCATAGGGTGGATTAAAATAAAGTATGACGGTGAAGTAATTAAATGTACGGTGTGCTCAAAAAAAGAGTTTATACCTAACGAACGATCAAAAATATCAATGTTACAGCCTGTGCCACCTTCTTTCTGTAGGTGGTGTAGAGGCAAGCAGAAAATAAAGAGTTTTAAGGGACTTGTTGTACCCCCAAGCCAAAGAAAAATCCTCCCCCAGTATATATTTGAAAATTTAAAATTCCAGTTGAAGACCATTTCAAATAGATTGTAGTTTATTCTACAAGCTATTTAGAGTGATCCTCCAACATAAAATTTTTGAGACTTGGATGCCTCTGGAAGCTATTTGGAGTAGTTCTTGCATATACATTTTTTTGAAAATTAGATTCTTTTATAAGCTATTTGGAATTTGATACAAGGTCATCTTTCAGATTCATATTCGAGAATATCAGAGGGAAGTGAGTTAAATATAGAGGAAAGGAAAATGTATCCCTGGTTTCAATGACATGGCACAGATTAAATTAACTCAACCCCTTTAACAGTTAACCTAAAATTCAAAACTATAATTGGTGGAATCTGAAAACATTGATTGGACACATTTAAAAAATATTTTATATAGCATGTATTAAAAAAAATATTATGACTCCACATGATCTTTTTTTCTTAGAGCTCTGACGAAACACGATGAAAGTAAAGCATTATTTTCCATTGCTGAACAAACTTTATAGCAATTATTATGGATTTCCAACTAAGCTATTATATTTGTTAATTTAAAGGATATAGTATCTAGATGCAGCTATAAATGTAGCTAACAAATAAAATAGCTTGCTATTTAATCCATTCACGCATTCGTTCAATTATATTTGTACTATTGGCAGCAAAATGCCAACTATCGAGTCAATGGTGGCTGCATCGCCCGATACCGTGTGATCTTAATTGTTCACACATTTGTTAACGATAAATTATGAATGTCCACCACAGACTTTACCTTAAAATATGAGTGGAGAGACCCTAGGCACCGGACAACTCCTGGATAACTCAGTGGTTAGAGCATTGGTGTACTAAGCCAAAGATCCCGGGTTCGATTCCCATGTCCGGGTGTCATTTTTTAGTTGTTTTTTTTTAATTTGGTAAAATGTTTAAACCTACCTTAATTGCCCTATTTTTCTAATAACTACAGAAAACCACACAATGAAGTGATGCCTGGTTTGAGCTTTATTAACAATTTAGAAGAATTTTCTGGAATTGGTACAGGCTCTATAAAGTGATAAAACTGTATAAATAGTTTCATTCTCAAGTGTTGGAAATATTTAATTAAAATAGAAAATAGTTACAATATTTAGATATTTAATTTTTAGAGTTATTTTATTAAACATTTTATTTTTAATAATAATGCATCTCCCGAGTTTCATTGTGCCCTTTAAACTGCAAATAGAAATGATAGACTTAAATAATAATAAAACTATATAATTTTATGTATGTTAAAGTGTTTCTAAGAACATATATTAAAATGGATTATTAAACAATAAAACACTATTAAAAAAATTGGCTTTATAATTGTTTTATAGAAATGTTTATTCACAAAAAATGCAGGATTTTCTTGACACAGTACCATAACCTTTGATGGAAAGTAGGGTACACGAGGGTTTGAGTAGGATTGGTGGTGAAGCTGGAGGATGTATGAAGTTTGAATGATGGTGTTGAAGGGGGGGAGTGACCCAGCAAAATATTTTGAGCTCTGGAGAGTTTTAATACCAATTAAGGTCTGGAGGATAAATTTTGTCATTTTGGTCAATATTATTGAATTAGAAACATAGTTTAAAATTAATAATAATAATAAAATTATGAATAGAAAATTCTTCAAACTGTAATTTAATTTTGATTTTTGGGGGGGGGGGGGTTGAATTTTCAATGGTTTTTTTAAACAAGAGGGGGAATGGTGTTGGGTTTAGTTTAATTTTTAAAGATTTTTAAAGGTTACATTTATGGNATTCTCAATGTGTTTTATAAACATAAAGCGTAATAGTGTTTGGTTTAGTTTAATTCTGTAAGATTCTTAAGAGCTACATTTATGGCAAAAAATAATTATATTAATTACAAACTCTTTAGAATTTTTTTAAATTAAAATATAAATTTTATTATATATAAAAAGTAAAAGTTTCTTGGTTTAAGGGATATAAAGGGATATATGCTAGTTATCTTCATAGTCCTTAATGTAGGCGTTTCATGCATATGAAGACTGGTCTATTGTTGACATTCAACAAAAATAAAATGGGGCAGGATTGTTCCATTCTAATGATGTCATCGCCAAGGAAGGGGGGATTGCAACATTCTGGTGAGGTCATCTAGTGTCAATGAACTCAGGGAGGGGAGGGCCCACCATATGGCCGGTCACAACCCCTTTTGAGGCCATGACCAGTAACAATGAGCTCACAGTTTTTTATTTAAATTTATTATTAATATAATACATTAAACATTATTATTATTATTATTATTATTATTAGCACCGGGCCTTACTACCCGTTCGGGTTATACGCACTTACGCTAATGTGTAATGGTAGGGTGAGTGTGAGATGAAATAGAGGATCTACAGTTTAACTTGGAATCCAAACCACGGTGGAGGCCTGGCATTCCACACATTCACAAGTTGTGATTAATACACGTCTTGTCAGAGGTGTAGGAAGGGTTTGGTAAGCAGATAAATCTGTGCCGGGACCAAGGATTGAACCCCGCACCCCAGCACAAAAGTCTGACACCTTACCCCTGGACCACCAGGTCACTAAATATGTTAAACCTCTATATATATGTATGTACTGTTTACTAATTCATTCAATCCCTGGTCGATACATTCACGATTGTATAACCTCACATTGTCACACAAAATAAGAAAACTTTAGCATAGATAACACAGCACAAATGATGGAAAAACTTTAATTATCTACAAAATTATATACTTACACAGAACACGTGACACATGGCGTCTGAATACACCAACTAAATTTGCCAATTTAAACACACAGGTCTCAACTCCACAGGTGAACAAGTCCGACCATTAGTCTGTCCATTCCTTCTCTGCTGCTTGCACAGCTGTTGTCGGTGTTTTTATGCCTTATATCCTGTGATGCTGGCCGTGCAACAGATCTTTTTCATTAATTATTGTCAAATAACAACTGCAAATTTCAGGAAAATTTAGCAATGGACTTACACAAGCCTGATACAGCTCACCACTGGCCATGACCTAGACAGTATACACCTTCCAGCTCTTTATTTAAAGAGTTAACAATTACCTCTTTTCATCTAAAGTATACATGGTTGTTCCGAACTTTTAATACAGCTTTAGTGGTAAGCTAGTGAGAAAAATTAAGTGTGTGACATCATCCCAAAACCTACTTTAAATTGTTTATCACCCTTACAACGATTCAAAAACGCATATATGATAATTAATCTAATGGGAGAGGGGTGAGGAAGGAAGTATTTTAGGAATTACTACCCTCATTTGTGTGGAAGGAAGGAGTGTGGGAAACCATTTAAGAAAACCACCCTCAGTTAATCCCATTAGGATTAAAACACCAATCTTCCTGTCTAACATGAATGATTCCATAGATCATTCGGCAAGTTAAGTGGGTGATTGTTATTAAATCAAGCTACTCAAACTCTAATTGATTACATTATACATAATAATGGCAGAATTTATTACATTTATATTATATTGTTTCATTAGTTTTTCATTTATAAGCCACCCCAATCCTTTTGTATTTACACAAATACTTTTTTTTTCAAATGAAGTAATAAATTCAATACATACATAAAACTGTCCCCCAACAGTAGAAACGTTAGTCCAAAACAAACCTATCTGTTGAAATAAATACAACACACTATTTGATGATCATATAACATTATTATTTCTTTGTTTTATAAAACTTGAGCTTCATAAAATAGATTTTTTGAAAATTGTCTGTATTTATCACATTTCATCCTAGTTTTTATTATTATTATTTAGCAATGCGTCTTACTACCCGTTCGGGTTATACGCTTTAAGTACTAATTACGCTAATCTATTAGGAATTAGGAAGGTTGAATTAGAGGAAGTGAACCCGCATTTGCGTGTAGGGAGAGTGGAAAACCATTTAGGAAAAACAACCACCAGTTCACCCGACCAAGATTCGAACCTCGATCTCCCCGTCCTCAGCAGTCGAGCTTAACACAACTAGCGCGTTAGCCAACTATGCGGGTTTCATCCTAGTTAATCTATTTTGTACTCTTCCATATGTAAAACATGTTTCATAAAGTTTTTTTTGGGGGTGGCTCTGATGTTAAGTTGCAGAGGTGCTTTCTGATTGTTTTCTTCGTAGTTTTTTGAAATTGAGCTCAAACACTTTTAAATCCATAGGTAGCAAAATAAAATATAGTACTTATGTTGCATTGTGTAGCAATTTACTGGATGCACTTTATGAATAGAGGAATATATAGGGACTTCAGACCCCAGTAATCCTTCGGGTAAAAGTCAAACAGAAAAAGCTTTAAGTGTTGTACTTTGTATAACAGAGTGACCACTGGAGGGTTAACCAAGTTTTGAAAGCAAATTCCAGGATTGAAATTTCCTATAAGACAAACATCACTTTGAAAGAACAGAGGAAGATAGATGCATTTTATTAAACTGACCAAGCCACAGGCTATAAAGTTCATGATGATGATGATGATGATGATTTTAACATTTCTGCTACTAAACTTGATTCATGACACAAACAAATGTGCAGTTTCCTAGGATTTGCAGTATTACAATAATTTTAAATGGAAACAGTCACCTGTAAGCACATATGACTTATTTTCCTAAACAAATTAATAATATCATAAATACAGGAGTAAACATGCAAATATATTGTTATTACAAGATCAGAGTAGATTATTTTCTTGTTGCAGCTGATAAATACAATAATACATTTTAAATTTATCTTAGTCTTCCATTGTCCCTTTAAATTTGCTCAAACCCAAAAATCGATTTTAATTACAAAATAATTATAGCCTTGTGTATTATCTGAATATAAATTAAGGTTATCATTATTATTATTAGGTGTTCTGTCTTATGAGAGGGCCATTCCTTTTTTCAGTGAACTTAGACTAACTTAGACTAATCCTGTCTATTGCACCAAATGATGCATCAAGAGCACAGAGAAAGTCTTTTAAAATCCCTTGACTTCATCCCTGCTTTAAAGTTGACATAGTAGGTCAAAGGTATAGCTTTACATTTTTGAATCACCCAGGTTTCATGGACTTTCTAATAACGATGGGCACTCCTTTGTCTTAGACATCGCTGATTGTGCAAAGTAGTACCACCAGTCGCTCCTATGTACTTTTTCCTCCATGGCAGATCTCTCCTTTCAATACCACATTTGGTCTGGCAAGCAGCTGAAAATAAAAACCGCCTGTTTCAACTTCATTATAGATGTCCCAAGCCTTGTACCCTTCCAGAAGTCTTATAAGCCTCTTAAACCAGAGGTTAATGGCATTGGTGTCCAGCCAATTTCCTAAATCCCAGGCCATGGCATTGCTTGAAGCGGAAGATCCAACCGTTTAAAGCTAAAAAGTTTTCAGTCCCCATTGTTGCAGCTATTTGAGGGATTTCTCCAGCAGAATGCTCCTATCCACAAGAATGCCTGATGGCACCAAATAAAGAGGATATTTTCCAGTTCACTGTAGGTCGACACTGCCTGTCTTCTCTTCTTTGCTGATGTACCTGATCCGCCTGCGCTCTCAACTCCTTTTTCTTCGCAATAATCATATTTCGGGTTGATGGTGTCAGGTCTAGTCGCTTGGCTACATCAAGTATTTTTTATCGTAGTATACAAACTTCACAAGTTTTACTGAATATTTCTTGCACCCCCTAAAAATATTTTTTAATTAAGCTTATTTTTTCTAGGGGATTTAATTTAAATAAATGGTTGTGTATCATTTTTAACATACTTTTTTTAATATTTAAATTTTAGATCAATTCACTCACTAGGGATAAAATGATTTAGAGATATGTTTTTCTTTTGAAGCTCACTGGCCATTCTACTACACACATGAATTATGCCAATATGTTAGGGTGAGTAAGTTAGAATTTTAGAGAAAATGTAAATGCTTTTGAGTAAAGGTAGAGGTGAAAACCATTTAATAAAGATCACTCGCAGTACACCTAACCAAAAATCAAAAACTGATCCATCCATTCCTTTATTTGCTTAATACCAGCAAATAAATAACTCTACCGTTTTAAAAATGAAACTATTGGCCTTAGCTCTTATTTTTCATAAGAGTTAAGGGTTTCAAAAGTAAGGTTTGTATCATCATTATTCCAGATTGAACATGAACCCGGGTTAGACTTCCTGTCCCTAAACTCATATCTATTTTTTACAATTAATTAGTCTAGAGACTGGTTGAAGGAATAAAACTGTTTGCTGGCAGGTATAGGGACTGAGGCAACCTTGTATTCTAACAACCTTGATTCAGAGTGACTATCTAAGAGTGAGAGAATTTAGGAGGGTTGATTGACTAACTTTTGAAAATAAAGGTATCCCAACATATCATATGGTGCAAATCTAGAATGCCAAAATGAAATTCGCAAATTATATATATGTTACAAACACACACATATCTTTAATAATAAATATTATATTTTGGCTTCTTAATCGTCCACTATATGGCACAGACTCATGCACATACATATATGAACACATACAAATAATAACATTTATACATACTACACACACACACACCTTTGACAGTGGTTATCTATATATAACTACTACTCAATTATTTTAACATTGAATGTGGAAAGATTGTTTGTTAAAAGCAAAAGAAGACTAGGATAGGAAGGAACCAGAATATAGCAGCACACATATACAAAATATAAAGAATTATTAACACATAAGATATTATATAAAATATGTAATAATCTAATTAAATTATTTAGGATTTATTTATCATAAGTACAAAAATATAAATATACACTGTACATTTAACATTTAAAATACATTTTTTGCTATGCACTCTCAACATTTTGAGCAACACTCAATGAACTTAACATTTATTTATCTCATAGTTTGAGAATATATACCATGAACACTAAACTTTTTTTTAAACAAAATTCTGGACAAAGATAAGATAAACAAGACATTTTAAAAACTGTCCCTTGTTTCTTTATTTATTTAAAATGATTAATGAGATAGAAGTTAAGTCAACAGAGTAAATACCATAAAAGTTAGTTTTAATAGATAGGTCGCCATGCATTCATAGTACAACATATATGAGGGGAAATATGGTATTTTATAGACCAGAAAATGGTAAGCTCTGTTTATGAATTTAAAACATCAGTTTTATAAATTCAAGGGCACATTTTATATTACCATATGAAAATTTAAAGAAATATTTTACTGCTGTGAAGAAGATGGCAACCCTCTTTTATCAATAGTTAAAAATATAGTATCTATAAAATAACAAAATATATCTTTTATAATAAGTAACTATTGAAACATTCACTAACTCTCTTATATTCATTATTAAACAAAAATTAGTACCTTAGGATTCTTTTGATCCTATGATATATAAAGGCACCAAATATTTGTCAGACACTTTGGAATATAGCTATAGTCCAAACACAAGCTTTAAATGAAATTTTTAATAGTTTTCACCAGTAAAAATTTTGTCAACTTGAATCAAGTAAGGACTCTTCAAAGGTAGGAAATATTGTCTTTCTTCATCTACTGCATCACACTAAAACCAAATAAACAGTCTGTGTAAAATACACAGGCTATTAGTAGAAAGGAATGTTACTTAATTACTTTATTGTATTAGGAAATTGAAATTCATTGCTACACTTACAAAAGTACACCACCACCTATCCCTATATTGAGATAATTATAACCAGTCAATTTTATTACACTCTTATTTATTTAAGGAACATTAAACGCCATATATAAAATAACATTTTATCATAGGGGAACTTTTAGATTTCCTTAGAAAAATAATAGAAGTTAGTGCACGATTTGATCCATATTTGTCCTGCAAAATCGAGGCACAAAAACCTAGTAAAGGAGGTTTATATTTGTTATGTTAATTTGAGTCAAATTGTGTGTTGCTAAGTGTTCCCAAGTTTTCCAATATAAACAAAGTTCTTAGTAATGTTTAGTGTTTAAAGTATTGTATTGTATTTGTTAATGATAGATATACCTATTATGTGCACCACACTTTAAAATAAAAAACAGTTAAGTTAAAACGATATATGAATTAAGTGGAAAAAGTATCCAAGTTTGCCACACAAAATATGTGCCGAGCTAATGGTTATTAGCTCACAGAATTATTTGACTTTTCCACCTCTCAAGAGATCGTCTCTATTTCATGAACTACCCTACTGATTGGTCTCTCCTTAACCTAAATGTCTATACGAGTGTGTTTTGAGGTAATCGCCTATAAGCTTAATTTCGTTGAAATGCAGTAATCAACCATATCAAGAAACTGTAATGTTGGGGCTTCACTTGTTTCGTATTGCCTCTTACTCTCTGCTCTCACTGCGCATGCGCTTACCCTCCCCTTTGATGACCGCTCTGGGCTGGACTGCGCTGTTGCTGTAAGACTGATTGGCTGACAACGGTTCTCCCCTTCCTTTTTCCTTTTCAGTCTTGAAGTTGATTTAATATACCACTCAAGCAGAAAAGACACAGAACTTGTATGAATTTACGACCAATCTAATCTCTAACTGTACCTTCTCTACTGTAGCAGTTAATCTGAGTAGGCCCTGGCTGGAATAGAGTCCGGGGGAGTCAACACAGGGGCTACCCTTAGGTAGCATCCCGCCTCACCTGGATCACCAACACCACCATAATCGATCGCTGGTGCATTAGAAGTGTGCCACCTGCTCTACCCTTGAGGCTACAATAACGCTGCGCTGTCACAGTTGATTTATACGTTTGAGTTGGGTTTCACATGGAATGTTTGCTATCCGGACTGGCCAATTCCTGTCTACATATGGTTTGTACTGTTGCTCGCCGAGTTGTGTATCTTTTGCTATGTAATTCTAAAAGTATAGTGACGAGTAATGATAAGGTTATTAAGCATAGGCTCAACTTATTTGGGAGTCGTGAAGAGCTCATTTCTTTCTAAGTCAATCCCCTGGTAAATTGATATATTTAGTATTGAACTAATTAGGCTGATATTACAAGAGTTGTCACAAGAGTCAACTAGGGCATGATAGTTCAATGAGCAGATATAGTTTCTTGCCGATATGTACTAATTGTGTTGTTTATCGTGCTAAGCGGATTATCCACATGAGTTTTAGTTATGTTAGAATTATGTTTATATATACAGCCATCACTATGGCTATGTGGCTAATTAACGTTAGATTGGTTGCTTGGCAATGTTGTTTGAATAGCCAAGAAGGGAACGTCTTGAGTCACTAGTGGGGAGTGCTAGATGTGTTTTGATGACCTAATTAGGTCTCTTGGCCCTGGCTGAGTATCTAATATTGTGTTATTATGCGATCCTGTATTTTACTTACTATTATAGGCTCTGCCCTCGGGCAGCCTTTATATCGTTATTGCAAGTTTATTTGTAGCTGTGTAGGTGGCCTCCTTATGCTGTACACTCGTTGTACTTGGACTAGTTGGGTATACCTTGTAGACAAGCTTTGTTCGAGAGTGTGGCCACTGTAGCTCTAGGTTGTAACTATTTTGCCCTAACTGGGGCTAATTATCCCCATATAATAGGGACTAGGTTAGCGCCTCCTCATTGTGACTATGACGTTAACTCACTAATAGTCGCCTTAGATAGAGCCTTTAATTGCTTAGTCGCTAGATTCCTAAGTAGCTAGATTTCTTAAGAACCTGAGTGAGCACAAGCTGTTGGGATAATGGTCATGTTCTTTGAGGTACAGACATTAAATCGAGCGAACTCTTTCTCGAGGTCAGTTCAAGGGATTTCTTTAATGTTCATAATTATTGACCCGCCACTGTCCAATTTTGTAGTGGGCGAGTTGTAGGGATTGTCTTCTCGGGATACTTTATGATTCTGGATATTTATCCCAAACAGTAATTTGCTTTAGTTAACCCCTATTGGCTCATTGACCTTTACTAAAAAGGCTCATTATACTGTACGTTTTGTTTTCAGTTTGTTACGTATTTCCTTATCTACTTTTTGTGATACTACACTCTACAATCACATATTTATTACAGAAGACAACGGAAACCAAATGAACAATCCTTAATGTCACATACTGTACTCTGTTATATGTCTCATTATTAAAACTCTGTATGATTTGTATTTCTTTCTTTATGTGTGTGTTACCTTTTCTAAACCTTTAAGGAGGGTACAAATATAATAGAAAAATTCAATAAAAATTGGTACGCACATAGTGCTTCTTTGTAAATCATTAATACATACCTTTTTGTTCATATATTCAATATATTTTCTCCTTGAGGTGGGTGCTTAGAAAATAAAGGCATACAAACACAATAAGTTACTCTTGTTAAACTGACATACTAATACAACATACAATATTAAAAACACAATTTTATATTTAATGAGAATGAGGTTAAATATTTAGCCTTCATGTGATGCAAAATAAAACTCCCTAAAGTATAGTCTTGGACACTAATAGCCTCATGTGCTAATTTGTTAAAAATAATTATGCTAATAATATAAAGGTTTACTTGTGTTTTTTTTATTTTTTTACGAATGTGAAAATATTAACACAAAAAATTTAACCAGACGAATCAAATAATTACAACATTTTGATACCAAAATTAGAGAAAATGGGATTAAAACTTACTAACAAAGTTTAATAGCTGGTGCAACATTATAGCTAAAAAAAATGTGAAATTTATAAAAAAATATTATGAATGATATGCAGAAAAAGGCCTAATGTAGTTTAAGAACTAGTGTAGGATTATAGGTGAGATTTTCCTGTTAGAAGAAGTATGTGGTCATTTGACCAAGAAATCAAATCAGTGTGTGCAAGTGGATCTTTAGTGGTGAGTTAGGGGTAGATAGGCATCAACTAAGATTAAAGTTCATCGCATTGATTTTAGATTCCTCATTTATATATATTGACCAATAAAATATGTAAATATTGACTATTGAGTCTAAGATTATAGAGATAGAGGATTGCTGTACAAACATTCCCCCTAAGGTGTTAAAGGAAAAAGATCAAACTTTTGAGAGACTTACTTATTTACTTACGCCATGGCATTAGAGAATTATTGCGTTAAAACTTGAGTAGTATCTCAGTACAACTTAAGCTCACAAAATTGTAATAATATATTTGCCAATATCTCAAAGTTGTGAAGATAAGGAAATTTCTGGTTCTGTAAAGTATGTTAAAAGTGATTTTTATGGGAAAATTAAAACAGCTATTTTATTTATAATCTTAATCAAAGCCTAGATACAAATTTTAATCAAAATCGTTAGAGCTGAATTTGAGAAAAAGCTATCTTTTCTCTTTTCGCCCTTTACTAAACTACTCTTTATTTTAGAGTTAAACAGACACATAGACATACAACACTGCAAAATACACTTTTTAGGGTTCAAGGAGTCATGAAAAGACGACATCCATAAACCTCTTGGGTTGGTTTTTTTTTTACGGTCATAATACTTTACCTTTAGTGTTACCCTATGAAAACACTAGATACCAAGTTTTAGCCAAATCAGTAAAATAGTTTAGGCTCTACTCTGAGGTATAGACAGACATTTTCGGATTCAGGGTGTCATGAAACGTCGAAATTCATCAAAATCTCGCATTTCATTTTTTTTATGATCACAATATTTTCTCTACCTGTAAGCTAGTGAGAAAGTTAAAAATAGAGAAAGACACAGTGAAAAAGTAAAAAAAAAGAGAAAGACAAAGAGCGAGAAAGATAAGGAAGATGAATAAGGCCTCTCACCCAGGGAGCTACTCAATTGTGATCTGAATTTGCTTCAGTTCTTTTACCTGCCTCAATCAACATGGAACCAACAGCTTTACTTCCCCTCTAAGTTGTGCAATGGATTTATATCGTTCAAGAAAAATACATCAGCCCCAGCTGAGTTTGAACCCATAAACCTCAGGTGCTGAGGCGAGCATTTTACCCCAATACCAATGAGGTTGGCTTGACCAATAAAACTTTTGTTTGTATACATATATTTGCTAAATATTAGTAAGTAAAATTAGTATACACTTACATAGTCTGTTAATAAAGTGGTATTTTGTTTAGTTGGCTTTATATCCAATGATCCTTCCTTTATTTCCCAAAGTTTTGAGCGGAAACGAGAATCAATTGGTAATATATGTCCCTCTGTTGTGAACAAAAACTTGCCAAAGTGTTTATTAACATAGTTGTCCTTGTCAAAAAGCTGTAATATAAAATAAGTTGAATTAAAATACATATTTTGAATACTAAATATTTAAAAGTAATTACAAGTAATAAATAATAATGAAACATACTTGATTTAAATACTGCATATATATTATTGGTAATTTATTGTAATCTTTTACTAACATAAGGTATATTTAAATGAATTCTAAAATTAACTTTAATTTTGAATCAACAAATAATATTATAATCCGACACCTTGGATCAGTCGGTAAATGTCTGTGTCTCTCTACTGAGTTAAGGATCCCAGGTTCAATTCCTGGCATGGCTGAAAAATGTATCATTGGTGAAATGTGTGTTTACCCTTTAATAGTGATGAATTAATGTCTGGGGACTATATGTTATGTCTGTTCTAGATTTCAGTTAGATTATATGACATATGAAGTTACGACAGGCCTAGCAAGCTGGCAATGAAAAAATTTATGGCTTGAATTTTTAAAAAAACTGACCAAGGCCACAGGTTTGAAACAGTACTGGATGTAAATATTATTAGAGTTTGTTGGATCTCCAGAAAAATTCTTAAAAATTAATACATCAATTGTATCATGTCTAGAAAAATGCATATTTCAAAAACATTACAGAATAATAACTAAATATTAGTGGTGGTGGGCAGCAATAAGAACAGGTGATCACAATACTTAGTGAAATAAAATAGCAAGAAGAAATTAAAGTATAGTAATAGATTTCTATTTATTTATTCATTATTTAAATGACCAGATGAATGTAATAAATGTGCACGATATGTGACTTTTTTTTAGATTTAAAACTATATTTTGGTTGGAGAGTTTAAAATTAATACTGTAAAACTTTAAATCTAGTTAAAATGTGTATGTATCAAAGGTGAATTCTCCATGTATGCTTAAAAATATTAGAGTAAAAAGTAGTTTTTACAATCCTAGTAATATTGTTTTATTTACCTCAAGCGCACTTCAAAGCAATTGGTAGCATCGCACCTGACTTTTAAGTTACCCGCAGTGATGCATGCTGTGGTCTATAAGCTACCAGGCTCTAGACTAGAGGGGCGATGATGCTCAGGCGTGCCTTCCTCCCTTTCCCTCCCCAGCCCATTTTTACAGCTGGCCTTGCATGCGGACTAGAAAACGCCACACATAGCCGCCAGCCAACAAAGCCGGGCTTACAGTTATTTTGCGAATCTGGCATGCATTTCATTTACTTTGTTTTAGTAGGATTTTATTTAAGTGTGTGTGCTATTTAATACCTATTTTGTATATAAATGAACTGTATAGCTGAGAGAATCAGAACTTAAAACATGTGCCCAAGTTGTATAGTATATTTTTAATTTTATCTATGCCTTTTATTTTACCATAATGATTTTATTTAATATTTTCATATAGTGTATATGCTATAAGCTTTTAATTGATTTGTTCATCCAACCATTTGTAATTAAAATTTATAGTGGTATAGAGTTAATTTAGAAGCGTGAGATATGCCTATTGAGAGAGTTGTGTTATCATTGTATTAGAGAGAGTGAAACCTTCATATTTCAAGCGTTTTCCAACCTTCTTACCCTGCGATAATAAAGTGACTACTTTCAAAATTTAACTACAAAACATACATAAATTTCATATTTTTATATAGGAAATTTCAAAATTTCATGGAGGAGAAACACCCAGACCCCTAATTAATTAATCCCCCCTGGATTTTGAGGTTAGAATTCGCAAATGGTATGCATCCTTTATGTATTGATTTTGACAAAATTATTCCAATTGAAACCATTTAAAATTAGCTTAGCCGAATGAACAATTTTTTTTACACATAAGTTTTATATAACCCCAAATTTTTCTAAATGAACAAATTTAAAAAATCTCAGTTAATTTTATTTTAAGTTTGTTATGAAATGTAATTATTTTAAATTATTAAATTATAGTTTCAATTTATTTTTTTTTGTAATTTCACTACATTTCAAAACTCTTATTTATTCTAAATTGATGCATATTTTAATAATATTCTTATTGAATTTAATCCAATTTTATTTAATGGTAACATTTAAGAAATTAACTAAGACCTGTCTTTGCCTGATATATTTCTTTATTAGCGGGGATATCAATATGCCACCAGGCATCCTCCTCCCTCCACTCCCCTCCCCCCCCTCCAAGTTACACAAACTTTTGATTCACGTGAAAACATTTAAAGTCGCACTATGATGGAAATTTTCTACTCGGCAAGCATGTGTGATTAGCTGGATTAGTATAGCGCTACACAAAAAGCAAGGTATGGATGGGGAAGAGTGAGGCACAAAGGAAGTGGATAGTGTCTCTTTTCTTCCCCTCCTTATCCACTTTGTGAAGAGTCCGAAACAATGCCAAACACTTTCACACATCAAACAGTATACAATTATTGCCTCTAATTAGATATGTGAAGATTGTTACTAAACTCACATATCATGGTGGCAAGTCAAACCAAAATGTAAAATAAGTTTGTTTTTTATTCTCTATATTAGATAAATAAGTCAAAAAGGTACTATCTGAGTAATTCATTCATTTTCCTTATACACTAAAAGAGCATCAAAATGTCATCATATTAAGGGAAGGCTAGAACCATGTCCCTGATCACCCACTTCATCTAAGAACATCAATAGAATCACTAATATGATGAATGAAAGCATTTGTTTCTACAAATGGGAATTTACATCTACAATGCCAGTTTATTCCCACTTCAGGTTTTATTTTAAACCTTAAGGGTATTTAATGCTTCAATAACAGTGTAGCAAAAAAAAAAAAGTACTCCAGTTTAGTTATATAATTATTGATGCTCTGTTCTATTGAAGAGCATAGTTTATATTTTTTCTGAAAAGTATAAACATTTGATAAAATTATTACAAAAGATAATAAAATTAATAGCTTGTACAGTACTTCTAAATATATCTATGCTTTTCAAGGAAAATTAGCATAGTGGATTGAATAATAAATTCAAGAAGTTAATTTATTCATAGCATCAACAATGCTGGATCAAAAAAGTAAACGCAAAAGTAAATTCATAAGTGTGTTAGTAAAGTCTGTTCACTATATCTTTTTACCTGAATGAGAGTTGAAAAATATGTTTACGTTTTGGGTTGCCAACACTTGTAAAAGATAACTTTTTTGTTATAAATTATTATTTTTTAAATTATATTTTATATTTTACATTTAAAATAAAGTAAACCTCTCTCACATTATTTCATTACTTTTAATAATTTCTTTTTATCCTATCCAAAACAATATTTTAAATATAATTAAAAGTACTTATTCGTTTTGGAATGTTATCGATGATATATAATAAATATAGTGCATACATTAATATGTTTTAATAAAGGCATTATATTTACTTAGAAAAGAAAAAATACTTGTAGTTGTTTTATATATAATAAATTATTTTATTATTATTTTGTCATATTTCAAAATATTTAACTGAATAAAATATTTTTATCAACTACGTGGGTTCACCATATTAAAGAACCTGTTTGCGTCATAACTAATCACATGGTTAAAGTTCATCAGTCGCCATTTTTAAGCTATACTTATTAGAGATTTTGTGTAAGTGCTGTGAATAATAATTTTTTTAAGTGGAATAAAACAATAAATAAGCTTTGTGCCCAACCTCAAATAAATATAAATAATATTGGCCTAGATTACTGTGGTTAACTATCTCATTCATTTATTACCATCAGTTTTCGTTGCAGTTTTTATTGGAGTGTAGTGATGAGAATGTTCAATATACTTACTAAGTACAAATACTTGCATGTTTCACTCAAGAAGAAACTCTCCATTCTATCTTCTAAACTTTTGTCCAAAACACTATGAACGGTTGCATACCCACATTTTACTTTAGTGAAGTTATTCAAACTTTGTAATATATCCATTCCCACATGGAGGTAGAAAGGATTTTTTGTTGCCTATGTAAAATAAACATAAACAATGGTAAGAAAATAATAGGTTCTGCAGATAGTTTTATAATATCACTTAATTTAATATAGATTATTGTATTTAGAAAAAATAAAACTCAATTTTAAGTTAATTTAAGTTGGACAAGTTGTATTAGAATGACATGAAAAAACAATAAATATGTACTATAAACATTATATATATACAATAGTTAAGATATTTGTAAAAGATTTGGTAATATTAATTACAAGTTATGTTTCGATTTGATTAAGAATGTGTTAGAAGTTATAACAACCATCTAAAAATTATATACATTTTAAAATAATATACATTGAGTCATAACTACACTTAAAGCTAGGTTGTAAACTCAAAGGATGACCATGCATATATCGAATATTAATATATTATTCTTGAGAATTGATAGAAATATGTTATTAAATTTGAAAAATAAAAATAGTATTTATTTCTTAGCTGTAGTTCCTTGTTCCTTGATTACTGGCTGCAAATGCTGCAGTTATTTTGACAACATGTACCTATTCTGGTTATACACCTATGCACTGATGAAGTGTTCCTGCATTTGCGTTGAGGAAAAGTGGAAAGAGATTTAAGGAAAACATTCCTCAGTACACCTGACCGGGCATCAAATCAAGATCTTATTATTGGCAGTCTAGTCTAATGTCAGAGAACTACCTCAGACCATGAGAATATACCGAAGTGGGTTATACCATGCTACCATTACAATGTTTTTTATTTGCTTTTTTGGACATTGTTTGTAATTTTTACAAAAAAAAGGGAGGAGGGGATTTTAGTTTAACGGGTTAGTGGTCAGTGTTAAGGCGCCTACTTTTTTCTCCTGAAACCTGCTCTCTCTTATCCGAGAACATTTTAGTGGCGAGCTAAAGCGTTTAAAGAAAAGAACTGAAATTTTCAAAAAGCTGAAAATTTTAGCAAAAATTGTTTAAGAAATCAAATAAATGTTGAGAAATAGAAGTGAAATTGGGAGGAGACTGAGAAATGGAAATGAGTGTGAGCAACCTGCTCTGAATGTTGCCTATTTTATATTATCATTGACTAAAAATAGTAATTGTAAAGAGCGACATTTGATACTTAAGTTTCAAAACATACCTGATAGAGAAGATATGTTGATTCTACTAGTTCTGGTCGAAGGGGATAGAAAGTAACATCAGCAAATAAACTTTGCCAGTTCCAGCGCTCAGGAAGAACTCCAAAATGTTTCCAGAGAGAATAATATAAAGCATGTGAACAGATAGCTTCTTCAATATCTCCATACAATACCTATGTTTAGAGAAAATAGAAAGTTATTAAATATTTTTGATTGAGAAAATTATCACAAAACTATATATTTATAAAGCATTTTAAATTCTGTTTTTCACTAATGAAGACAAACAAAAAATTATGACCATAAAGATGATTTTTTTTGTTTTAATTTCATTAGTTTATTCCACGTGCATGTAGGTATAAATGAGTACTAAAATTAGATATGGTGTATTCATTGGAAATAAGAACTCAATAAAAACACTTGATTGATAAATTTAATGAGTTTGTTAGAATTATTTGAATTAAATTGTGTATAAATTTTAAAATTGACATAAAAATATGGGAATTTATTAAATGTTGAATAAAGTGGCCAAATGTCTTTGTGTAAGGACATTAAATCTTCAGTTTTGGGTGAGTAATGTTAACACTCCCTGAGGCTAACCATTTATAGATATGTTAACTGGTTATGGGTTAATAAGGTATAGTTTAGAGCAGCGGTTCCCAAAGTGTGCTCCACGAAACATCTCCAAGCTCTCCGCGGAGAGATTGTAAATAAAAATAAAATAAATGTGACAAGATCTCAAAATTGTTTATTTGTGCGGTCATGAACTGTTTTTTAGATAAGTATTGTGTAGAAATAATTTAGCTCCTGCAGCGTGCCGTAAAGCAGTGTAAATAGCAAGTATTATGGATCCAAAGTGCATTGTCATGCGGCACCTCAGTCAGTTTTACCCACCCGCACCTTCTCGGAACCACACAAAACATTGAGAAAATCCGTGAAGCACACAGACTTCACGTGGCGAAACCAGACAGATAGGCTCAATGAGAGCCTCACCGTACTTAAAGATCCGATTGTTAGCTTTGACACTTTTACAGAATTTTCTGGAAAGTCTTTATTGTATATTAAAAACTCTTTGTTTCTTCGCTCCTTCATTCTGTTGCAGTTCATTCAATGTTTAGTCGAGAGTCGAAACGAGTCAAATTGCAGTGCGGTGTTATTTTTTCACGAGTGCTTTTGTTGTGTGATTTTTTTTTAAAAAATTACGTTAATAACTTTAATGGATCTTCCCTCTTGAGGACGAAACACCTGCCTATTACAGGTTTTTTGGAGCACCTACGTAGTGATTTAGAAAATATCATAGATTTGCTTTCAATGGATCGCTGGCTGAAGTCTGGATCCTTAAAAAAGACTATTAAAACCTCCGCCACAGTTCCTCCAGTAGCTATGGAAGCATCAACAGCTAACAGGTATGTACAAATATTATGTTAGATGCATTTTTTTTAACGTTGAATAGTGTTTATCTATTGGGGTCTGCTAGAATAAGAGCGTGTGTCATTAAAACAAGTAACAGCTTTGGATGCCAATAACACAGGACCTAAAAGAAGAGATAGGGACTAAGGTACATACAACTTTATACAAATTAAATAGTAAATAAAGACTTTTCAGTATATGCATTGCATGTTGTACATATTGTTGCACTTTTAACAAAAATAGATTTCAGCTCAGGTTATTTTCGAATTTTGGCCTGTTAATTGGTAGTAACCTTGAAGCTGCAGCCAATTTGATGTCACCAAGCGATAGGATAAGATGGTTACTCACATTTAACAAGCATTGTGAGCAAACATGCGAGAAACATTTACATTCTTAAACAATATTCAACGTTAATTTAGGAGCAATGGTTCTTTGATCAATTGTTTTATTAAATACTTGACATTTATTATTATCATTAATATTATTTACCCAGATGATACGAATATTATTTTTATATTGTAGTGTGGAAGAAGATGGAGCAGTTGCCAATGCTAGAATTGCTGGACAGGATGAAGGGTTTTTAGACGAATCAGCGACAGCAGGTGTGACAGAAACTTCTGAACTGTTGAAAGAACTGCCTAGTACTAGTTCTTTGGAGATCAGTGCCACAGGTAAAAAAATTATAAAAAGGAAGTATCACGATTCCTACTTGGATATTGGATTTGTTGAGACTAGTGACAACAAACTACAGTGCGTAGTTTGCATGAAAGTTTTGCCAAACAGTGCGATGCAAAAGCCACGAAACTAGTAGACACCGTTCCTTTGTCAAATAACACGATTTCGCGACGAATCGGGGACTTAGCAGAGGATGTGAAAGCTACTTTACTTTCACGAATAAAATGCACTAAGTTTTCGCTCCAAATGGATGAATCAACGGATGTGGCTGGATTGGCACTTTTAATAGTATTTGTACGCTACCAATACTTGGAGTCTTTTCAAGAGGATCTGCTTCTCTGCAAGCCTTTACCAACTAACACAACTGGCACTGAAATTTTCAAATTAATAGAAGAATTTTTCACAGTGAGTGACATCCCATGGGATAATTGCGTTGATGTGTGCACGGATGGCGCAAAGTCCATGACTGGGAAGACGTCCGGTGCTATCTCAAGAATAAAACAAAAAGTCAAGGAATGCAGCAGTAGCCACTGCATCCTCCACCGCCATGCCCTTGCTGTGAAAAAAATGCCACCCTTCCTAAAAGAAGTCTTGGACGAAAGCGTGAAAGTAATTAATTTTATCAAATCTAGACCTAAAAATACAAGACTATTCAAGCTGTTGTGTGAAGACATGGGGAGTCTACATACGTCTTTACTTCTTCACACAGAAGTAAGGTGGCTTTCTCGTGGCAAAGCTTGGACTCAGCTCTTTGAAATGAGGGCTGAAGTCAGAACCTTCCTGATTGACAACGACTTCACTTTGGGAGACAGGCTGTGTGATGAGCATTGGGTTATGAAATTGGCGTATTTAGCAGACATTTAAAAAAAAGTTAATGACTTAAGTATCTCACTTCAAGGGAAAGCAATAACCGTTTTTGACGCCAGTGATAAAGTACAAGCGTTTAAAAAGAAAATAAAGTTTTGGGCGGATTCAATGAAAAATATAAATCTAGACAGTTTCCCAATGGTAAAAGAATTTAGAGAAGAACTAGATTCTGACGTACCCGAATATATCTTAAATGAGTTTCTCGTTCATCTGCTAAATTTGCTTGATAGTTTCAACTGTTATTTTACAGAAGAATTCCACGATAAAATAAAAGAGAACTGTTGGGTTGTAAACCCATACTCTGCTGTGTCGGAAAAGCCAGCCTGTCTGACATCACACCAGTATGAGTGTATGATTGATTTGACATCAGATTCTGTGGTAAAATATAATTTTGCAACTAAGAATTCACTAACAGAATTTTGGTGTCAGCTAAAAGACGAATTTAAAGTTTTATCAGATAAAGCGAAAATCATCCTTTTACCCTTTACAACAACTTACTTATGTGAATCAGGATTCTCTGCTTATGTGGCTACTAAAACAAAATATAGATCCCGCCTGAATGCAGAGCCAGATATTCGGTTGCAGCTGTCCCAAATTAAACCAGATATAGCCACATTGTGCAAATCAAAACAGTCCCATCCCTCTCATTAGAATCTAAGTTCTTTGGCTATGCTTTATCGTTCTTTTTCGATACCAAGCTACATTTTTTATTTTGAAACTGTAATACCTTATATAGGTGAGTAGTATTGTATATTTACACTACCTGCTTTGAATTCGTTCTCAAATGTGTTGCATTACTTTATGTTTTTTGTTGTTGGTTTTCGTTTATGTATTTAAGTAAGTTCCTTATTTCTCTGAAATTAGTGTAGAAAAAATATTTATAATGAATAAAACTTGATGTTTAAGGTGAGTATGCAGCGGACGCGAGTTAAGGAGAGTTAATTTAAAGTTTCTAGATCTAGAGAAACTTTTTTTTTGCCAAAATAAGAAAACTATTGCTTCTATAAAAACATAGAGTTTAATTTTCTTCACATGGTGACCTCATTAGTTGTTGAATATCTGTCGTGAACAGAGCAGCATTATCTAAGAAACTTTTTAAATGAAGAGAAAAATTTGTTATTAAATTCCAGGACATCCTTGACAGATATTCAAGAAATGTTGATCTCGCCATGTGAAGAAAATTAAGCTCTATGATTCTATAGAAGCAATATTTAATTTATTTGATCCTAAAAAAAGTATTGCTATAAAAAGTGCAAAAACACTCGCCTTTTCTTGCGTCCCCTGCATCCCCACCTTAACATGTCCAAATGCTTAAAAATTCGTTTCCAGAGCCAATAATGCTGTCATTCGGTTACTACCTATGTAGGTGCTAGGTGAAAATATCTTCGCCTTTATGCCGAATACACGTATGTGCAAAATTAGTGTTTAGAGAAAAAAAACGTAAAGTTCTAATTTTCAATGTCTTTCAATGGGAAACATTAAGTTTGGATCAAAATATAAGCTATTTTGAATTTGAAAAATAATTCGTTCTTTTGTTATATGATAAAAAAATTGTCTAGCAACTTTAAAATGCAGTTACGTAAAAACAGCCAAAAATGAACATGGTATAAGGGCAACGATAGTGCTCCGTCACGAATTTCTCTCCTCAGAAGTGCTCCGTGACTCAAAAAGTTTGGGAACCGCTGGTTTAGAGGAAGTGTGTGTATTTGCATAGAGTGAGAGTGGGGAGCCATTTAGGGGAAAAAAAACCTCTATATACCTAGCCAAGATTAAAACTACTAACTCTTTGGCACCAAAAACCAGGCTATTGTGAGAATGGCTGGTGCCTTAGACAAAACTACCATCTAAACGGGAATTTTACTCTCTACTCATACTCCCTTTATAGCACTAAATAGTACACACCTGGTAAAGACACTGTTAAATAGTTTTACGAATTCCATTTATCTTCAGTACATTTTTGTAGTTACTACTAATAAAAAATTTAACATATCGCTCATTTGCGAGAAGAATGACATAACTCAAAAAACGTGATTTTTCAGGAAAGGGGTTTCAAAGTTTAATATTAATAAAAGTGCTCACTACTCTTTTAAATATTACTATTTATCATGGACACTAATAACATCTTATTAAGGGGACCTGGTAATGAAATTTTCAAAAAAATTCAAAATTTGTTTTTTGGCCTTATTAAATACAGTAGTTTTTTCTGAACAAGAAAATCTTTTCCCCTAGAATAAACGGTTATGTGGTTGTGGAATTCTTCTGTCAGCTATATTTACCTATTTATTGTTCTAATGAAATAATCATGGGCAGAATTAATAAGTTTAATATAAAAAATAAGTTCAAGGGAAATAGATATACTGTCCAAACGTTAAAAATAATCAACATAAATATTAGTTGAAAAATAAACCATTCTAACCTATGACATAATGTTCAGCAATCAGAATCTAATTTGAATGATATAAATAAACCTAATGCTCATCAATCAGAGCTTACTCTAATTTCTACACCTTCTAGCGCAAAAAAAAAAGAAAAAACTTACACATTTGAATGCAGATGTCAAATATAATATTAGTTTTAATAACAAATGTGAAAATATAATAATTGTTTTTAATATTTTGTCAAATAAAAAATGTATTCATGGTAAAACTCAAAATCCTAATAAGAGTTTTAATAATTTTATATGGGAACGACTTCCAAAAATAGTATTTGATGGGCTCCCTACACTCAGAGCTGGTGTAATGGATGCAGTTATTTGTTTTAATGATGGGGCTGCAAGCCGACTAAAGGTTTTATAAATAATGGGAATTGAGCCTAAACATAACACAGCTAAAGAACTTAGAGCAATCGACAATGTAGGACTACAGAAAGCTGAAAATGATGCACTTCAAATCACAAAAAAAGCCAGGACAAGGAAGAGGAATAAAAGGAGAAAATTAGAAGATGAAGAAATCGAGAATCAAGAGGATTATGGCCCTGGAATGTTCTAGACAAGAATTTTTCATTAAAAAAAAATTATCACCTTTAAAGGCCTTTTTCTCTAAATGTACTATTTTTTGCTTTAGGTACACTTTACTAAAAAACTCTAAAAGGTAGAAACCCAAAATTTTGCACTCATGTTTATAAATATATTATTGTAGTTTTGTAGTACAATTATCTATATTGGAACATAAATATGCTGAAAATATTTAATTAATAACCACAAAGTGTTGGTTTTTATAACAAATCAAAAAATATTTTTTTATAAACAAACTATTAGTCATACTCAAAAAATTTTAGTACACTTTAACAAGAACAGGTTACTTATGAAATAATAATTTTTTCGTTAAAATATATTGAATAGTTTTTGAGAAAATTGTACCTACATTAACATTAGAAGTATAGGAAAATGTCTCACAACCAGGTCCCCTTAAAGGTATCATTAGCTGTTCATTCAATACAAATAATTATCATTTGCTAGTAAAACCTACCCTCAAAAGCAACCCTTTTTTACTTATGACATTCTTCCTGCAACATATTATTTTCAACTGTGAATTATTTGAGGTTATGTCATTGTTGTAAAAAACTTTTTTCAAACTTATCTTTTCAACTTCGAATTATTTGTAATTGTGTCATAAAAAAATTGGCATTTGATAATTTTTAATCATTCATAAGGATGATTCTATTGGTAGTTAAAAATCAGAGTCAATTAAAAATAATGAAAATTGTTAACTGACAATACTTTATTAACAAAATCCAACACAAAAACGTTTAATAAACAGTCCTACATTAGTAATTTGTAATCTCATTCATAGTTTTTTCAATACAAACATTTATGAAAATTCAATCAACAAACTCAGTCTATTAAATTTTCTTATTTTATTACAAAGCATTATAAAAGGAACTGTAATATTTTGGTATTACATTTTTCTTTAGCAACTCCTAAAGGTCAGTTTTCTTCCTCTCGGAAATTCCAGGTTTGCGGTCATGGGCCTTCTTTAATTCAACTTCAACACTTTTTTTTTATATAACAATAGCTTCTTTAAACTGTGATTCGGCATACAATGTTTTGTAAAATAGGGATCGTGGGGAGTCTTTTTGAACTTTCAAAACATTTATGTCCATCAACTTCACTGCCTCATTCTTTGTATTCACTGTTAAATCGACTCCCATCTGGATAGTCACATTTTTCCAGTCGTAAAAGTCTTCTGAGCACATTTCATACATGTGAAACAGTTACCATGTTTTTCTAGCTGTTCTAATAGCCGAGATGAAAGATTCAAGTGTATACAAGGGTCCACTTTTCAGTTGTTTCTTCACTTGTCTTTCTATTAGTGAATGTGCTGAGTCACCTTCGTTCTGTGTGTGGCCCTTTATCAAATATTTATGGGTAATGGACTTGATTTTATCAAATTTTTGCACTACAAACATGTACAACGAAATCATAAACTTGTTTTTCTGTTGGCCGGCACAATTGTCTGAGTAAAAGATTACATCCACCTCTTTTTCACTTATTGATTTTCTTTCCAAGTACTTGAAAACACAGGTACCCAAATCATTAATA
This sequence comes from Timema poppense, assembly GCA_902141375.1. Classification (NCBI taxonomy): domain Eukaryota; kingdom Metazoa; phylum Arthropoda; class Insecta; order Phasmatodea; family Timematidae; genus Timema; species Timema poppense. The sequence continues at coordinate 101,809 of CABFOV010000718.1, forward strand.
CCTTTGTTACCGCAAGATTCATCCCAGACAAAGCAATCAGCGGCATTCTTGTGAAGATCATAAATTGTAAAATTAAACACATTCAACTTCGATTTGTAATAAAAAAAACCGACACATCACCTTTTGGACATTGGAAAACAGACACAGCAAGTATAATGCCAGACTTCCCTTTATCTTCATCTTTCTCTGAACGAGATAATTCTTTTTCAATCAAATGCTGTTTATATTTATCTTCCAGGCTGTCTTTTTTCTCGCCTTCAGCATTATCATAAGCTGTACAGACATCACATAAATCCTTTTTTGGTTGGAAAAATTAAATATTGAATTCTTAAGTAAAAATTCTGTAGAATATCACGTAGTTACCAAATGAAACCTTTTTCTCCTTGCAATTTGTAACATAATCCTTATGAATATATGCAATCGATTTACTACCATCAATAAAATGCTTGGATGTATTAACGCGTGTGTAATGGATTTCAAGTTGTGGAATTGAATGGATATGCTCTCTAATACCATCCTTGATGGTCTCATCAAGTTTGGGATGCTTTCCATGTTTCCCTCGTTTGTCTTCCTCGAGTAAAGTATTAGCAACCTTATTTTGTTTTTATAACCCTGTTCTTATTGGCCTATCATTTATATCTAATGTATTCTTAAAGAAAAGATTACACACTCTAACTTTCCTTTCCTGTAGATGAAAGTAAAAAGCATTATTTTTTCGGCGTTTATTTCTGGAACCACCTTCACGAACATAACGGTATTTTGGTTGTACAACTTGCATATTATTTTGAATAAAATTCCTTTCTCTCTCTCAATATCACCTTACTCCCAATAACCAACAAATATTTTCTGGCGTTGTTCCTCAGTTATTTTAAATGAACACTTAAGTTTACAAATGTCCGTACATGCCGGTTTCATTTGTCTTTCTTTCTTCAACCTTTTATTTGGAGTGTGGGATTCGTATGACTCCCCTATATTTCTCAACTTTTTAGCCAAGTTTTTCTTCCATTTCCCTTCATTACTTTGGCGCTTTCTACCTTTTTTTAACGGACTCGTCAAAATTGTTGAGCTATTGACTAAGGTCAAGTTGAACGACAAATCAGTTGAGTTACCTTGAGATGACTTGAATGAAGTACTGGCAACGCTAGGAGCAAAGTTGTTAGAAGTGGTACTGAGTTTATTATCATAAACAGAAACAAATCATTTTGGCCTCCTCCTTGTTACATTTATTATAATCATCTTCACTACTCTCATTTTCATCAACTTTGTCTTCTGTATAGGTTGGATCATTAATCAAATCCTCATAATCTAAAAAAGAAACAAAGAAACTATACACAATAAATCAGTTACCACACAGTAGTTGATAATATTGGTTCAAAAATAATGGAATGTCACTGATAATAAAATGAATAGAATAGATTATTAGAAAACTAAACAGTGTAGTTTACACTCAGATGATGACTCTGATTCCGAACAAGATCCACTACAGCTAGTTCTACAGGAGTTGCTACTTGATGAACCACTGCTATTATTTTTCTCTATATCAGACTTGTCATTATTTGACTGCATTAGATCTGGTTTTAATACTGGTTCTGTATTACCTGAATAGGATAGTAAATTTCATCATTATTTCATAATAATAACTAGGAATTATTTCAAATCTAATAGCAAAATTCAAAACAAAGCGTGAATAATACAAATAGACTGGATAATTCCATTACATGTTTGAGGAAATTATTTTAATTAGTAAATTACGTTTGAAAATGGTTTTCTATATTTATCTAGTTTAACAACCCCTAAATCTCTACTCCCTGTCTGGTTCTTTATTAGACAGGCTGGTCACTCATCAATGGTTGACCTTGAGAGCGCTCCCTCCCCCATTCCCAACCCACAAAATAATCTTTCACTAGATGAACCTAAATAAATAACAGTTGATAGGATGAGCATGGAAAGTAAGGTGCCTCCCAATGTGTTTGTCTCTCAACCAGCTTAAAATATTCCCCATCTAAAGTATACATTAAATTTCTAAGCCAAATTTGCATACCATCTTCTTTTAGGAGTTGTTGTTCAGAGGTGGAAACATCTTCAGTTTCTAACGCTTTCATGGCTAATTTTATCATCAATTTACCCCGAGAAGCCATAAATAGTGTAAAATAAATAATCATGATAACTTAATATTATTATTATTTAGCACCGCGTCTTACTAACCGTTCGGGTTATACGCTTTAAGTACTAATGGATTAGGAATTGGGAAGGTTGAATTAGAGGAAGAGAACCCACATTAGTGTGGAGTGAGAGTGGAAAACCATTTAGGAAAAACAACTCCCAGTTCACCTGACCGAGATTTGAACCTCGATCTCCCCGTCCTTAGCAGTCGAGCTCAACACGACTAGCGCGTTAGCCAACTATGCCACCGAGGCGGGTATTAACTTAATAAATTTGAGTAGAATTAGTATTTAAAATTAGGTAAATAGTTATCAAGTCACAACTAAGAAACTGGTATCTAAAATCTATTGAGTTAAAATATTTTTTGGCTATAATGTCATAATCAAGAATAATCAAAACTAAATACTAATTAACAGTAATATTTATTCAAAAATAACATCATAATGGAAAATAATACTGATTTAAATATTACAAAATGAAAATAGTTTTTCAGAATAACGTCATAAAGCGAATTAATACAAAAACATAGCAATAGATTTGTTGGAAGAACGTCAGATTACAAAATATTCCCAGCATAAACCAAGTAAAATGTATTACGAAGAAAGTCACAAGTCGAAATAATACGTTTTTAATGATAACAGATTAAACTAAATTTATTCTTACCTTTGCAACATGGATGACTTAAGTGAAAATATGACTGTTTCTGAGAACGAAATAGACTCTACACATCAAACACCAAGTGCTAACTGAGTTAACACACTATAGAAATAAGGCATGTAACAAAAATGCACAGCGCAATAACAACATTACTGCTCTCTCTCGGCCATTTTTAGAAACTCGCTCAAGTCGTTCTTCCAGTAAAAAGTACTCAATATTCCCTTTCATTTTTTGCAATAAACTAAAAAACTACCATTTTTTAGTTATGTCATTATTCTCGCAAATGAGCGATATATGGAGCAATGATATCATTTTTATTTGATTGACCTTCTTTCACAAACTTTCTTTTGTTATTTCCTACCTTTGACCATCTTTGTCTACTATCTTATAGAATATACACTACCATTAAATAACACACAAAATATTTTACAATCTAACACATAAAATTGGATAGAAGCATATTTGAAGAAGCAAATAACTGTATAATTATTTATTTTGGCATCGCATCTTACTACATGTTTGAATTAAGGATGAGGAGGATTGAAATTATAGTAAATGTGCCTGGATTTGTGTGAGTAAAGCAAACAACCCTTCAGGAAAAACCACCTTCAGTAAACAAAACCAGGATGAGCTGTGCATTTATAATCTCATCGACACAAATAGACACTTTGCGGCTTATGATCAAATGATTAAAAACACAGTAAAGTCCCCATAAGGGAAGATGAATAATTATAACACACCTGTTATACACAACAGATGTGAACACTAACTTATTATTATTATTATTAATACTAGCCCCGCGTCTTATTACTTGATTCATGTTATATGCACTGATGCTAATATGTAATAGTAGGGTGATTAGAAGATGAAATGGTGGACCTACAGTTTAACATGGGATCCAAACCACGGTGGAGGCCTGGTATTCCGCACATTCACAAGTTGTGATTAATACACAACACTAACATAAATAGACAATACAAACATATTAAAATATAATAAAAGTGTTAAAAAACTAATCTCAATAAGAGCTAATTACCAAGTGAGTCACTCTATAAGAGTGAGACTAACAATGAATTTAAAAGTTTCACCTGGCTTAAACAAGGGAGTAAACCAATAACTCCATTTGCACTGTTGCGTGGCAAAAAACGAAGGCCACCATAACAATCTAGAACCAGACAATGTGGTACACACTAAGGGAAGCATCTCAAATCTCACACACAGGAAGTGGATCCCCTCTCAATCAAAACCCATGAGTGAGTGAAGTTATGTCCCAAACGCGGAGTTTTGTCCCGATGACTTGTGTATATAAAGGGGCTATTACTGCACACCATCCCTAATGGACTGCAGCTTGTTCTTAGCAGAGGTCAAAATTCACTGATCGTGCCAGTTATATAAGACTCCATGTCAAACATAACCCTTTAGGTCTAAAAACATTAAATCCAAACTTGCTTAAGGAGGGAGATGAACAGCAGCCTTGGCTGCCTGATCCAACAGTTCATTTACCGGAGAGACAAACAGGATCAGGGATACAGCAGAAAATGAGCTGGGTGCTTAAACATTCCACATTAAAAATATGTTTGTGGCTAATATGCACTAGATTATTATAATAATACAATGGAGTCAATACCTACAAAGCACACACGGTGTCCGTGCATATAAGAGCATAACAGGGACAAATATGGTAGACAAAGCACAACAATTTAAAAAATGGAGTAAAATTTAGATTTAAAAAACACTGGCTTCACTTGGTAAACCTAACTTTAATTCAAAATCTTCCACAACATAAGCATATCCACGGAGAATCCAAGACTTCAAGCCGTCCGTGTGGATGTGACTAAAACCTTGAAATCAAGTAGAGAGAAGCTCACTAAAAGCCCTCTCTTATGTAATATGGGGTGTTGTCGCTTTTGGGAACTTGAAAGATATAACTGGCCTTGAGGTATAGAAATATCTTTAAGGAAGAAATTTTACCTGGAGATGTAGTGAAAGCCTTTGGAAGGACTAGCCCAAACATGCCATATACCGATATGAATCCACACCAGACTTATACTCTGCCCTTTGGTTTCATAAGAGACGCAGATAAGGGGATGGAACACAGTACGGTAAGCAACATGCCTTAGAATTCTGAAAAATAAATGGCATGTGTGCCACAATAACCTAGAGGAGTATAAATAATATAATATTGAAATAAATACGAATCTAATCTGACACACACACACACTACTTTTTTCTTGCTAACCTCATTGGTTTGGAAGTAAAGTGCTCACCTCAAGACCCGAAGTCCGTGGGTTCAAACTCGGATAGGGTCAAAAGATTTTAGATTTTCTTGAGCAATGAAAATCAGTAGTGTAACTTCGTTTGGAGGGAAAGTAAAGCCATCAGTCCCATGTTGACTGTGGCGTGTAAGAAATCCCTGGAAGGTATGTGAAAATACCTTTCCCGGCAAAATTGTTAGACCCTTTCGTTCTCACTCATAGAAATTCTTGTGTGCTTATATAATCAGTCAGCAGTCAGTTTAGAAAGTGTAAGCTTAATATCTCAAATAAATAAACTAAACTAAATACTTATCTCTGATACTTAATGTACTCTTTAAGTTTTATTTGACCTGACTTCACTTGTCATACCATGTGTGTCACACTTACAAACGAGTATGCCATCTTTAAATACTGTTATTAGACATAGCATAATAGATTTTCCCTATAGCCAATTTGTTTAATCTGATACAATGAAGAATATAAGTAAATTAATTTAAAGCAAGAATGCTATGGTGTCAACTATATATATATAGAATAATAGGACATATATATAAATAAAAAGATATTTTTTTATAAAGTATAATGTTAAATTATTATTTTGGAGTATTTTTTTTATCACACAAACAGTTTCCTTTTAATAAAATTGAAATATTTTGAATGAAGATGGATTGTGAATTCCAAACTTTTAAACAACAAAATGATGTAACAATTTATTTTTTTTTAAATAGTAATTAAAGGTGTTTATAGCTGGAAAAATTATTTTTTTAAACTCTTCTTATAATGTTAAGGATTATTTATGAGTTTGAAGCTTATATTTCTTTGTTAGTCATAGTAATAAATTTCAAATTTCAAGTTTCCACAATGATTAAAGTTACAGTAAATTTTTATTGTGGAATTTATTATATTATTAAATTATTTTTGAAGAATAAAGTAAATTTCATATTTGAGTGATAAAATATAGATCTTGTAGCTATCAATGACATCTTTTGATGACACTGATGGTTAAAAACTCTTGTAGATATAATCAGGATAAGTTTTGGCAAGAGACATGAACAATTAATACAATTAAAAGTGATGTTGGAATTTTCCCACATTCAATTTTCTGGGTTCTTCTGGTCTTAGGATACTGTTTTCAACATGTTTTCTGATAGCAACATACATTTATAAGTGGATAAGAGAATTTACCAATTCCCTTCATTGGAGTTTTAAATCATCCTGAAGGACGCTATAAATGGAAGGCACAAGGTCTAGTGCCAAACAAAATCAGATCATTTACGTCTCATGATTTTTGAATTATTTTCCAAAAAAATAATATACCTGACATTCCAAGAAAAAAATTCCACATTTCAGAAATCCTAAGATCACTAAAAGGTAAGGACTTAGAAAAATAAGAAACGTCCATGAATAAAAAAATAAAATAAACACAAAATCAGTTTTCTTTTGATGGCTAGAAATACAATATTCAAATGGCTGCCTTGGAATTAGATACCAAGCAAACCTTTTAGTTCCTACATCTTCGAGACTCATTCTGGTAGTGGAAGTTGGTACTTAACTCATTGTAGTTCTTAACAGTTTGCACACTGACTGCCACCACGCTGTGGTTTGCAAGATATCTCGTTTGGCGTGACAAAGGTGGAGAAATTAATGTTTAATAGTGTTGGCGAACAAGCAAGCTTAAAATCATATTTATATATAAATTAGTCATCTTTCAGTGTTCTGAAGTGCATAAGAAAAGTTAAGTTTTATTATAATCAATAATGAATTAAAATAATTTTAATATTGCTATTATTTTGCACAAGACTGAACAGCAGGGAAAGTGAAGATAGAAGGAAAAAGTAGATGGGAAGAGAAGGGAAAGAAGAAAAAAGGAGATGGGAAGAGAAGGAGAAAGAAGGAAAAAGGAGATGGGAAGAGAAGGGGAAAGAAGGAAAAAGGAGATGGGAAGAGAAGGGGAAAGAAGGGAAAAGGAGATGGGAAGAGAAGGGGAAAGAAGGAAAATGGAGATGGAAAAAGAAAAAGAGAAGGGGAAGGAAAGTGAAGGGTAGGGGAAGGAAGAGGAAGGAAAGCTTAGGGGAAGGAAGAGGAAGGAAAGAGAAGGGTAGGAGAAGGAAGAAGAAGGAAAGAGAAGGGTAAGGGAAGAAAGAAGGAAAAATAAAGGGAAGGAAGGAGGAGGTGAAAGCAAAGATAAAGGGAAGGAAGGAGAAGGAGGTGAAAGCAAAGATAAAGGGAAGGAAGGAGAAGGAGGTGAAAGTCAAAGATATAGGAAAGCTTTGTCCTGCATGCACGAGGTATGTCCTGCGCAGAAGCTTCCCCTTTCAGTTGCCTCTTACAATAAGCATGGGATATTGCAAGACTATTCTAAGCCCCATCCCGCAGGGTAATTGAGCTGTGTTGCTAGCAACATTTGTTAGTGGGCCAGTTCAGTGCAAACATATAGTTTTCATATTTCTTGACAAAGAATTTTAATGACATTTAAAATAAGATGAAAATGTTCAAGCAGAAGTGTTTGAAATAGTGTTCCCTAAAAATAAAATATAATAAAAACTAAACAAGATAGTTCAATTTAGAGTTGAATAAGTTGGGGACATGTTTCATAGGGTATTATTTAATCTTGGTAACATTTTATTATATCAAATATTGGGATGATAGATTTCAATGTCACTTTAGCAATATAGTACTATACCAATATACGTTGTCACTATTTTAAAATAGGTTTCAAGCCAATTTTTGATCAGATTAATTATGAAATCCAAGCACAACTGCTTAAGACACACTAAAAAACTCCAGGTATTAAATAAAATCAGCAACACATAAAGTAAGGCAAAAAAATATCATTTTTTTGCTTGTAATCAGAATACATATTAGAGGTAATTTTTGCTACTACCAAGTGAAAATGCACATTACTTCTCCAATTGTACCAATTAGTTTTTTATGGGGTATTTAATGCACACTTTCTGAACCAAATAAATTATATTTGGAAGAAGGTATAGGAAAGGTGGATAGAAACATATAAAAGGGGGACGAACACAATATGGCATTCTATCCTAAACCTAGGTCGGGGGATTGGGCGGTGACGATCAATTTTCTTTAAGAGACATCCATTACCTCTTTGTCCATTGGCAGCAGTAGTTTCTATCCACCTTTCCTATACCTTCTTCCAAATATAATACAATTACCTCATAAAGCGAAAAGAGGTTTTCCTTATAGAGTGAACCAAATAAATGTAACAGCACATGACTTATAAACCTACTTAAGTCTAGAACAGACACAAGATTCTGCTCCAAGCCATTAATTCATCTTTGTGTAAGGTGAAAACAACATTTCATCAATGATAATTTTAGGACATACCAGGAATCAAACTCGGGACTATTATCTCTGTAGACAGACATTATACCGACTGAGCCAAGGAGTCGGACTCCATATTAGTTACAAACAATCAAAACGGCAATAACTTTAAAATATGTTTCTGGTCCTTTAAATGTTTGTATCAGACAGCTTATATTCATTGAAGGTTACAAATACATAATTACTTAATCAAGTCTACTGTAGTTTCATTTTAAGTAGATTTAAATGTATATATACAACGTTATATATATGCTTAAGTGCTTTACTCTGAGTGGGGAAGTCAATATATGATCATTTAACCAGCTGAACTAGGGTGTTATTTCCATAATGTGGTTTACCATTCTTTCTCATTAAAATGTTGGTGCAATTCGTTTAGATTTACTCACCCCAACCTGTGATCTTATACAAGATATTTTATGTCTCTAAAATTAAGTAATTAGCTTGACACTAAAGTGTAGTATTGGAACTATCTTATTCTGAATAAGTTTTAAGAAAAAAAATTTAGGATTTCTAAACCCATTCACCCAAACACTTAAAACATTTAATGCAATACCTGTGTCCCTGAAAATGAAGCTTGCAGGGAATCAATCCATGTAGTATGCGTGTAACCATTTAGCATGTCTACATTTACATATAAAGGATGATCACCTGAACCATGATTGCAAAGTGGTCGTCTGAAAAAAAAACCTAAAAATTAAAGTTGTCCTTTAAATAAAATAACAAGCAAACAAAAACATGATAGACTATATTAATCTAAATTGCATACCCTTTACGCATGTATTGTTTAATTTTACTGTATGCTTCAGAAAACATTTCATAATCTTCATGCTCTCCAAATAGAATGTATGATTTTAGAAGATATTCATAAAATGAATCAAGACCAGCACCTAAGCCACTGAGACGACCCAACCATTTACCAGATGATGCATCTATGGTGTTACCTGAAAAGAATAAATACATTTTATTCAAGATGGGTCATATATACCTTTCTCAATTTAAAATCTTCATTTTGCCTACACATCTTGAATCTGAGTAGTAGAAAAGATAATAATTAAGTATAAGAGGTTAACTTTTCCACATTGGTTTATTTGCTCATCTAGTCACAACCAAAGAGACCCCTGGGAGAACCTGGAAGATGACTAGACTGTTTTAGACAATGCCCCCATAGAGAAAGAGAAATGCATGAATACTCTTTAACTCCTCCGTAGTAAGAACCTTACTTATTCCTATTCTCATAGTATAGCTATGGAGATACAGTGGCATACAAAATATTCAGGTCATGAGGAGTTTGTGTGTTATTATTTTAACCAGGGATTAGATGAAAATATTTTTCATACAAAAATTCGAGCTTAAAAAATAGTTGTTAATAAAATAGTATCAACATTCTTAAATGATGAAGTAATAAATTTAATAAGTCAGGTAATTTCAATGAATGGGAAATTACATGGTCAACATGACAGTGGAAATAAAGTTTGTTATTGCCCAAATTATAAGTAAAACTAATAATAATAAACTTAAAAATCATATTTTAGGATTTATTTCTGTAGTATAAGTTTTTCACAAGGTAAATAATTATTAATATAAAGAATATTTGCATGATAATGGCAAAAGGTTTTGGAAGTACTTAATGAGGAAGAAATACAATATCATTGTTTCTGATAAAATGTTTAGATAAATATTTGTAAAGCTAATTTTGCTAAGTTAAATATATTATCTAACATTATACACCACATAAAAGCTCACATTATATTGCTTGTTCCATGAAATAAAAACTATGATAAACTATAGTGTAATGGCCCAATGTTTATATTTACAAAAGTTACTAGAGAATTTATATACTCAAATATCAAATTTCATGTTCTACAGCCATTACAATTGACAGTATCAATGCTAATAATGATTCTTAAATCCCCACATTGCAATGTTAATTGTAACTGGAGACCATGACTGAAGCAAAGCAGTTTTTTCTTTGTGACTTCTGTCCTTTAATCCCAAGTACATAGATAATGGAAGGGGCTTTGACATTTTATACATAACATGTTCGGAGTTAAGAGACTGTCATTTACTGTATCATATTTCAAAATAAACCTAGTCCAACTTGGGTTCAGTAGATCACTACACAAACTGAACAAATGTGATTAAAACTTTACACTGAATTATGCATATAGATTATGTCTAATCTAATTAATCTTAGCACTCGTATATACCTTTGAATGCAAATATTTCACTAAATATATACTTGTCTATGGGTTTAAACAAGTGGATAAAAGATTAAACATTATAGTCTTGATTCTAAGATGACCAGTGAATGTCCTTAAAAGCATTTAAATTATATTTCTATTGTGAAGTGAATGTCAACAATGATTAAAATATATTGTTTAAAGTTACAAGTTGTACCTTCAACAATATGATGTAGAAGTAGATTTCAAAGAAACAGTAATCCTAAAAAAATACAACTCAAGACAAAAGAGAACATAACAAACCAAGGAGGCCAGTAGTGTTGTCCCTCAGATTCCACAAAGCTTTATTTGCTCTTCTTGCATATCCCTCATACACAGGATCTCCCAGGAGACGACTAAGTACACCAAACTCAACAACAAGCGAGCCCGCACCAGCTGTGCATGTCTCTGAAGCAGAGTAAGGGGGCAGACCTTGCCGAAGGTTGACCTGGAAAAACACATTCAGCATGCATGGAAGGTGGATTAAAAGTAATTAATGTTATTTTTTATATTCCAATGGAAGTATATGTAGACATGCATATGAGTCCTCCTTTAAACATTTGAAATTATAGCTGGATTTTCACCAAGTAGAATGCATGCTAAATTTATGAAAATTAGCTTAAACATCGTGAGATAAAGTCCTATGAAATGCTGTACTGTCAGTTAGTTCTGTTAATATTTACTTCTATTAATTCGTCTCATATTGGCTCATTCTTTGATTTCACCTTTGTCTTTATTAATACCGTCTAACAACGTCTAATATTAGTCTAGTTTTATTTTAAAAGTAGTTTACATTCACTTTTATTCTCTACAAGCAGAGTCACTTAACTTTTGCATGGGTGAGCCACATCAAAAATTTATTAAATTAGATTGTGCCTCAAAAGAGGCCTGCCATATAATGTATTGTTTCAAATCAGGTTATTGGTTTGAAACCTTGATATCTTTTTTGATAATTTAGATGTGTGTTAATTTATTTATTAGTTTTCTTAAGGTAAATATATAAAAATGGTCAAAAGGATAAAATATTTAAATTTGTTAAGATCAAAAAAGTATTCACTAAAGTTTATTAATATTGCCAGATCTAAAGTATTTTTTTAAAACATTGATGAAATCAACTGGTTTTCTGTTGTTCTGAAACATCATCATCACCACCATTTATGCAGCAGTAGTAACAGTAAAACTAGTATTAGTAGTAATAGCAGTATAGTAATAGTAGCAGTATTTTAGAATAGTAGTAGTAGTAATAGTAGTATAGTAGAATAATAGTAGTAATAGTAGTCGTAGTCATAGTCATAGTCTTAGCTGTGGTTGTAGCAGCCATAGCTGTAGCCGCAGTCATAGTAGTAGTCATAGCAGCATCAGTTGAAGTAGTAGTAGTAGTAGTAGTAGTAGTAGTAGTAGTAGTAATAGTAGTAGTAGTAGTAGTAATAGCAGTATCAGTAGTAGTAATAGCAGTATCAGTAGTAGTAGTCTTCATCATAGCAGTAGCAGTAGCAGCTATAGTAATAGTAGTAGTTTTTTAATTGTATCTGGGGTACATATTTTTTATCATTAAACATGGTCCAGCTAAGCACAATGTGCTTGTCAGCTGGTGCCTCACCATAAATGTCATACATACAATAGCCATTTTTTTATTTCTCTTTTGCATATAACATGAAAGGGTAGTAAGACGCAGTGCTAACAATAATAACATTTATCTTTTAACGTTTGATATTTTATCTATTCCCAAAAAAGTATCGGTATCATGTTAAAAAAGTGTTGGTATTATTATTTTCAAGTGTTGTTTTCCATATTTATTTATTTATAAAGGCATTTTGTAATGTGGTTTTCTGGTGTTGTGACTGAGCCTGTCTTAATTTATATGTTTCTGAGTAGTAGTACTGAATTATTTATAGTGACACATATTTTTTACTGTCAATAGTTTCCACTCCTTATTCATAACTTTGGTACTATTGTTGTTTTCACCCATTACTTTAATAACCTTAATTTGAATATTTCTAAATGGATTTAAATATAGATCACATATCTTTCCCCAGGAAGTAATACCATAGCCTAGATGTGATTCGATTAGCGCATGATACACTAATTTAAAATATCAAATCTAACATATGGTTTTAGTATACATATATCAACCATTCCCACTCTTAGCTTCCTACTCATTATGTCTGAGTATTCCATTCCATATGAGAGTCAATCATTAGCCCAAGATAGTTGTATGTCTCAACATGTGTAAATGTTAAGCAGTTACACGGTTTTATATTATGTAAACAATCTAAGCAATGACCTTTTATATCTAATTTATACTTTATAATATGTGGTTGTCTGATATGCATTGTTTGGGTTTTTTAATGTTAATTATTAATTTATTATCATGAGTCCAGGTTTGTATCCTATTAAAGTATTCCTGCAACATTTTTTTAGCTCTATCTACATTTTTGTGCACCGCATAAAGCATTGTGTTGTCAGCATACATAAATATACTGCAGTCATGTACACAGTTTAACATGGTTCTTATATAGATTAAGTATAGTATTGGCCCAAGAATAGAGCCTTGTGGTACTCCAATATTTTTTACCCAATCCTTCACTTTCTATATTATTTATTTTAACTATTATTTTTCTATTTGTTAGGTAATCTTTGAACCATTCATACATATTACCTCTGATACCAATTTTATAAAGTGATTCTAGTAAAATGTATTTATCAAACGTATCAAACGCTTTCAACATGTCTATAAATAAAGGTTATTCTTATTCTATACCTTGCATGATAATAGTTCAGACCATTCATTGGGATCGTCATATTCTTGACACTGTATAGTCCTAATAGTCTTCAATAGTTGTTACATCTTCATTTTCCTCATTTTCTTCTGCGTCGGTTGTTTGTTTTTATAGTCTTATTCTGTTTGTGTTGACAACACTATCGTCACTTTTAATATGCTTGATCATATTTATAATCTATTACAAAACATAAAATCAAGCAAAGAACGTGCTAATTTAAACTAAAGGGGCACGCTTTATTCTGTTATTAATTTTAATTAGGTCACCTCCTGACTCTTTCTTAAAGCCGATTTCACCATCACTCTTGCGCATGTAAATTTTACCATCTTTTATCCATACATATTTATAGTCATTTTCCCTCCATTTGTTTTTAACTCGCCACAGTGGATTTTTGTTAAGTGGGGTCAGGTTCTCATTGATGTAGATGCGCCTCTCTGTTCCCTTTTCAATCACCATTTTATTGGTAGCTACGCGATATATTTATTCAAGCCATGTGTTTCTTACTGTTTTAGATGAAAATCTGATAATCACTGGTGGTGGTATATTTTGGCTCTTATGAGGTAGACAATGTATTAACTCAATGCGATTTTTTTCATATGGCAGTTCCAAACATTTAGCAATGTTGTCCATGACAGTACACAAATCTTCAGGTGTGTGTGTGTGTGTGTGTGTGTGTGTGTGTGTGTGTGTGTGTGTGTGTGTGTGTGTGTNGTAGTAGTAGTAGTAGTAGTAGTAGTAGTAGTAGTAGTAGTAGTAGTAGTAGTAGTAGTAGTAGTAGTAGTAGTAGTAGTAGTAGTAGTAGTAGTAGTAGTAGTAGTAGTAGTAGTAGTAGTAGTAGTAGTAGTAGTAGTAGTAGTAGTAGTAGTAGTAGTAGTAGTAGTAGTAGTAGTAGTGTGTGTGTGTGTGTGTGTAGTAATAGTAGTAGTAGTAGTAGTAGTAGTAGTAGTAATAGTAGTAGTAGTAGTAGACTTCATTGTCACTAACAATTTTACATTAGTTTATCATGGTGAGCTTGATTAAATGTTTCTCGTTTTGATCTCAGAAGTGGCAAATTTTACTTAATGTCGTCAGCTTTGATTTTGGAAGAAGAAAAAAATGCATGGTTGTAAATTGATTATTTGTTTCAACTTAGCTAAATAGTGTTTTAATGGTCGAAAACAAGAGTTTTGGGTTCTTATTCAAATTGTTTAAGTGCAATATGGTTATTTTGCATTTAGTGGCAGTTTTAAGACTAGACAATTTCCAGACCTCAAACCAACAGTCAACCAAACATTCAGTGAATGTAAATTAACCAAATAAACAAAGAGATAAATGTTCAGCATGACAGTTTGTGTGTGCACTTATATATAAATAATTATTCTTAATATGAAAGTATTACTTCTGTTGAATCAGTCACTAATAAACAGGAATGCTTTAAATAAATTAAAAATAGCCCAATTAATCAGCCAATCATTTTTTCATGAATGTTAGTGATGAATTATTTATGATATTCTTATATTTAAGGAGACTCACTAAGTAAATAATCCTACCCGAGGGTATGGGATCCCTGTGGAGCTCCCTTCAAATGCCGGCAATAATCTTGAGGCTAAGTCATGAGCTAAATGCAGTAGTTCTCCATCATACCAAGGTGGTGACAAATTTCCAAAAGGCTGTTCAGGATCAGTCATGAGTAAATGTGTTGAAATTAATGCGCCCAAGACCCTAAAACAAAGAAATAAAAATTTAAAAACTTTGAGCTTAGACCTGACCAAAGCAAAGTACATACTTTAACTACAGCACACTTTAGAAAATTAGGTGGTGGTGTACTTAATAAAGCCAAAGAACTTCAGATAGTGAAAAACTATTATGATTGACAAGCTAGTGGAAGTAAAGTGTATGATTTACGATAACACAAATATCTCTAATATAGAGACATTATTCTAGATAACTTTTAACTTTATAACTAAAAGTAACTGAGGTTGTTTTATTGGTGAAAGCTAAATATTTAGTTTTAGATTTACTGGTTTCATTACCAATAGACTATGATTTGTTCTATTCGTGTAAATTTGTAATTTCAGCAAAATTACATATATCACTTTTAAACTGTAAAATTGTTTCACCTATTACAGAGAAAAAGAAAATTCTAGCTTAGGTGAAATAATGATTAAATTAAAAAAAAAAAAATTTAACACAATAAATATTTGTAGGCTAGCAAATAATCAAAAATCTTCTCTTACTTTATGACCGGTTAGAGCTATAATTTATATTTTAATTAATGATTGTTTAAAGGATTTTAAAATAGTATATTAGCAAGTTATTAACATATAATAAATATCTGTACAGTTACCTTATGTTGACTTCAAACACTTGAACAATATTGTCCTTATCGAAGTTGACGTGCTGGATGACCTGTGTAACTGCATGTTGAAACTCTGATACATTCCCAATGACTGCAAGAGTGGTTAAAGAGTCCACAAGAGTAAGACAATAATCTCCGAGAATGTCATTGATGTTGATATTGGAACTAAAATAAAGAAAAGAGTAAAACCCATAAATTGTTAACACCATAAAAAATTGTAATTTAATCAAATACAATGAGATATGCTAAAGTTTTTAAAGTAGTTATGTGATTAAGGTTTTAAAGAATCGCCCGCCTCGGTGGCGTAGTTGGCTAACGCGCTTGTTGTGTTGAGCTCGACCGCCGAGGACGGGGAGATCGAGGCTCGAATATCGGTTGGGTGAACTGAGGGTGGTTTTTCCTAAATGGTTTTCCACTCTACCTCCACGCAAATGCGGGTTCACTTCCTCTAATTCAACCTTCCCAATTCCTATTCCATTAGCGTAATTAGTACTTAAAGCGTATAACCCGAACGGGTAGTAAGACGCGGTGTTAAATATTATTATTATTATTTAAAGAATCAATGAAGTAATTCAAACAATAGTGAAGTAAAGTTGAGCGATTATTTTTTTTTATCCTCCTCCTTACCTGGTTTTTAACATTTATTTGCCTTCTTTAAGCCAAAACTGAAAGTTTGGAGGGTGTAACCAAGTGGTGGGTTAATCAGTTGGAGGCACCCAAGCGCAACATTAATCTGAGCCTCTTCCCCCTAATCTAATCTAAATAATAATTTTAAGGATTTTTAAACAAAAATGTATGAATTGAAAAAAATACATTCTTTATTATTTTTCAAATAAACAAAAATGCATGTATATAAAAATAATCACATATTATTATTATTAGCACCGCGTCTTACTACCCGTTCGGGTTATATGCACTTACGCTAATGTGTAATGGTAGGGTGATTGTGAGATGAAATGAAGGACCTACAGTTTAACGTGGAATCCGAACCACGGTGGAGGCCTGGCATTCCTCACATTCACAAGATGTCTTGTCAGAGGTGAAGGAAGGGTTTGGTAATCAGATAAATCTTTGTCGGGACCGAGGATTAAACCCCGGCCGCCAGCATAGAAGTCTGACACCTTACCCCTAGACCGCCAGATCACCAATCACATATTATTGTGGTCTTAAATAAAAACACATTGTGCATCTATTTTAGTATTATTAATACTAGCAGCCCTGCTTGCAAATTACAAAATAAGTTGATAGAGACTTTGTCTAAACTATAGAAAATAACATTTTTCTCAAATTAATAAAACAAAGAGAGACACAAATTTTAAATTAAAGAAATATTTAAAAAAATTAAAATTATTAACATATACATGAGGAATTCAAGTGTTAGAGAAAACTTCAGTATAGACAACATTATTTGATACAATTTCGCACCAGATACCCAGAGCTTTCAGAATTGTGTCTGGGAAGGACGGGAGCCAAAAGGGGTTGAGAAAGAAACTTTTCGGGAAAGGTCTCAAGGGGTGCCCCTCACTTGAAGATGGGCCCCATAGCCCCGGCGGTTATGGAGATGCGTCTGAAAAGGGTGGGGGTGGACCTTTTTGACTTCCAGTAAAAATTGTTGTAATTTTAATAGCGGTTGCACATATTTGGGTAAACACATTTATTTTAAGGCTTAAGTCCTCATTTGACAGTTTAGACCCATAAGATAGGTCAATATTGGGTCAGACAAAAATTTACACTTTCACATTTAAAAGATAGATTAGAATTTCTTCTTGTGCAAATTTAATATAATGAATAACTTCATATTTTGTCAGAATGAGACCCATGTTTAACACAAGTGAGGTAAATTTTACTTTTGGAAATGTTCTACGTAATTTATGCCCTTACTTAGTACAGCGTTATTTCTTTGAGAGCAATAGCTGTTTAGAATTTGTGCCATTTATGGCAATTGTGGCTTCATATGAAAGTGCAATGAGCTATCTGAGACACTAGGAGATCCTTGTTTCGATGAAGTTGGAGGGTCCAGTATGTTTGTATGACTATGTTGGAAGCAAAAGCACGTCATAATGGAATTGGAAGAAATCTTCTCATTCACAACACCATATGAGTATGCTATCCAGTACGTTCCCATGCAGATTTGAATCTCTTTGCTTGGCCCAACTAGGCACAACAATAACCTTATTATGTTATATTTTGTATTGATTAACAAAATGTTTGAAAGTAAAAACAAATATTGTTTTAGGCCCCAGGTACCCCCTTCTTGCGCCTGTGTGGTAATCCGCCAAGTGGATAATCCAGATGGGTAGTAAGACATAGTGAAAAGAATAATTTAAGAAACTATAATTTGATCACTTGTAAATTAGGTTATCAAAGGGTTGCACTTATCCCAAATACAAAAATTGGGTTCTTATCCTGCTAAAGGTTAGAAACCAATGGTCTATAATGATAAAAAAAAAAGCTTCCAAAAAGTGTTCTTATTGATAATAAACACACATAGGCCTACTTGACATATCAATATTACTATTATTGGTTTCTTGAATTTACACAGTATTTACTCAAGAAAGTAGCCGAGTAATTTTTTTGTATTTTATCATGTTGATTAAAATTTCCTACTACATAATACTCATACATCCATGACAACATTGCAGAAAAACCAACTAAATAAATGTAAGCCTATTTAGGTTATTACCTAATCCAACAAATAATGTAACTTTAAATTGTTTAAGAAATGGAAGGTTAGGCTTGTTTGCTGGATTTAGTTTATAATTCATGACATGTAAACAAACACTTAAAAATGTATTATAACTAGGCCTTATCGAATAAGTATGTATTTTAGTTTATTAGGCCTATAGGGAATCCGACACCTTAGCTCAATCTGTAGCGTGTCTAATGTCTATCTACTGAGGAGCTAAGGATCCCGAGTTCGATTCACGGCATGGCCAAACAAATTTTTCATTGGTGAAATGTGGGCTTACCCTTTCACAGCAATGAATGAGCAGCCTGGGAATGAATGTTGTGCCTGTCATAGTCTTAAGTTAGATTATAAGGCAGAAGCTATGACAGGCCTACAAAGCCAATCCTGGAAAATATATGGCTTGAATAAAAGAGTGACCCAGGCCACAGGCTGGAAACAGTAATGAATGTAGTATGTCTATAGGGTACCTGGAGAATGAAGTAGAAGATGAAGTAGAGGAAGAGGAAAAAAAAAACCACCCATCATTTTAAAGAGTGAAGTGGAGAGAGCCATAAAGGACAGGCAAAGAAGGATAGCTGCTGGGGATGACATCATACCAGCTGACCTGAAGGAACTGGGAAACAATGTATCAATGGCGGTTACAAAACTTATAAATAAGATCTATGAAACCGGAGAATTACCCAAGAACTTCCTTTTCATGTTGACATGAAAAGAAAAGTTTGTTGTAGATACCAAAATCTTCTTGTTTACTCTCCATGGCCACCATACTACATTACAAATTGTATCAAATGTAGTAGTAAATCTTTCTCACAGTATTACTATTTATTCTTTTCCTTTTAATTAATTGGAATAATTCAAGTCAAAATTTCAAAATTCCAGCTTCAAGGTGCACATATTGGTGCACAAGGGCTAATTATTTTAAAATTTCAGATCTCTGTGTGTAGTAGATATTGCGCGATGCTCATGAAAGACACACAAACTCTTAATTCTATTAATAAAAATAACATTCTTTAGGTGGATAGTGCTCATCATAGAAATCATATAAGGAGTTCATTTGTTTTATTACAATGTAGTTTTTAAAACTAGCATTAATTTATAAGTATACTATAGCTATACCGCCCAACTAACTTAACTTAGCCTTCCATGAGCAAATAAATTAATATTGATACCTATATTAAACTATTTAAAACTTCACAAAATTATATTTAGATGACTTGGATATGGAAATGCAAAAGAACCTAATAGGACCATAGATTAAAATAGTATGTCCATAAATATTTACATTCCAGTGTGACTTTGGCGAGGTTTTTGTTTTAATTTGAGAGGTATATAAACTTTTGAAACTTTGTAAATAAAGGGAAGTGTGTTGTACTTCTGACCACTTTCAACATTATTATTTTTTTAAATTAATATATTGCTGCAAAATAATATTTGGTTTGTTTGACAAAATCCTTATTCCATTAGGCGACATGTGTCTATTTTTAAAATACATTTTTTCAATTGAGATGTTTTTTCGTTGCATTTAAAAAGCTTCACATTGTGGTCAGAAGTACAACATATAGTTGTACCTTTGTCCAAGTAATAAAAACAGTCAGGATTTAAGAAAAATAAAATATTTAATGAGTCAAAATATCATTACAATTAAAGAGAAATAATATTCTTAGCTTACATTTACTAGCCTATGTATCAAACAAACAATTTGAAGTTAATGTAACTAAGTTTATTCTATCTGATATGCTGCCAAATCTACTCCGAATGGTAAACATTCGAGCTGACAGGCAGATCCTCCAACCACAGTTGGCTCTGGAAGCTTAACTACAATATCTTCAGTACCTATTACATATAGTGGGTCATCTTTTCTAAATGTTACCTGAAGGTCATGATATTCATCAGATACAGTCCCCTGATGAAACTTCTGAATTGTATGAATCTGAACTCCCTGCAGGAACAAAGATTTTTTTTTTTTTTACTTTTTTAGGATTAGGCTTACTGGGTGTCATAAACCAAGCGTTTATACTCCTTGTTTTTAACAGCCTCAAGTGCCTGCCTTTCTGGGGTATCCGTGAGGATGCGTGACTTCCCTTTAGGCCTTCCCTTGCTTGTGACTTTCCTTGCCTGAGCTTTTGGGTGTGATCTTATAGCTTCAGGTGTCACAATGGCGGATGTTGAAGGCAAATTTTTAAACACATCTTGAGAACTGATAGGTCTGTTTTGGTTCTGAATTGTAGAAGGTGTGACATTTTCAGAAACTTAAGAATTTTGTGGAGCTTCGGGACTTTCCTGTAGCGTCGGCCTGTAAGTTACCGAAGCTGGAAGAAATTCATCTTCTGTGTAAATATTTTCGTTAAAAGGTACAAAACCTGTAACCTTGAAATCTTTCATGACATTGTTCGGAACAATAGCTTTTAAATAAGCCACATCTGCCAGTTCAACAATAGTGTATATTGTAACAGGTTTCCCAGCATTCCCTGGAGTCAACATCCAATTATTTACTGCCCGATTATAGTACGTTTTGAAGGGACCATAGCAGCCTCTATCTAGGGGTTGCATTTTGTGGCTGTTATGTGGGTGAAATGTCGTCAATGTGACACCATTAGCTTTAGCTAAACCAATAACCAGAATGGATACATGTGTCTCATGGTTGTCAATGAGTAATAATACTGGGTTATCAACACTTGGGTGCACATGCTTTATGAAATTTTCAACAAACTGTAAAAATATTGTCTCGTTGGACCAGCCTGAAGGATTACACACCCCAATTGATCCAGCAGGTGCACCAATTAGTATATATTGTTTAAAACATACCTGAGGGAACACGAACAGCGGTGGAATGCTGTTTCCAGAAGCATTCACTGCATCAATCATTGTTACAGTAGTTCCCCTTTCACCCGATGTCATGCCAACTACTTGTTTTTTTCCTTTAGGAGCTAAGCCTTTTGGAGGTTCATGCACTGTAGTTATTCCAGTCTCATCGCAGTTCCAGATATCACTGGCTGTGAATGGGTGGCATTGTAAAATATCTTTATAATTATTAAAAACGGCTACCGGTCGCTTTAATAAATGCCGTAGGATGTGCAAAGTTTATGGCTTGTGGTTTACAAAGGGACAATTTATCATTTACGAAGATCTCTTTGCCACTGATTTCCAGCACATTTGTTCTTAGACCATGAAGGATCCATTGTTTTATTGTTAGCTTTGGGAAAGTCATATGCTAAAACCATAGCGCGTTTTTTTTGTGATATTGTAATGCATATTTGCAGTTTGTGTTAGTCAACTAATAAAAGTTCCTCTTAATCATTAAATACTTTTTTGTTGACAGTATGAATAACTTAAATCACCTGATTGTCTTAGCTGATTTAAGTGGTAATTCAAAGTTGGTTTTTTTTAGAGCAAAGTGGCTTGATGCCTCACCAATAGTCATTTTTTCTCAAGTACTTATAGATTTAATAGCCTTTTCAATCTTATCTTTATCAATTTTCTTCCTCTTTATTCCAGTCTTGCTTCTAGGCATCTTAAAATGTACTTTAATCAACCTTAAGCTAAAAATAAATAAATAGAATCAATATGCATAAATGAGATAAAATAAATTTCTACAAAGAAATAATTATTTTTACAGATATTTAAATCGGTTAAAAAAATCCTAAATTTTATTTATTAATTTATATGACAAATTTGTTAACTTTAAAGTTATAAAATTTACAACAGACAATAAATTTAACAAAATAAAGTTGTTAAATTTATTTTGTTTATTTAAAAAATGAAAAAGCCTTGTTGTAATTTTGACCTGGTCAAAGGTACAACACATGGTGGTGATCAATTGTACAACATCATGACAGCACACACTTTATCACATGTATTATTTTTTAGGGTAAGGGTTTCCCTTTCCATTACTGTACAATGATAAATTAAAGTAGGCCTATACATCTACTGTCTAGATTATTTGAAATTAACATCAAAAAATATTAACAGCTTTTCAGTGATAGAAATGGATAAATATAAAGCAATAGAAATTGCAAGTCTTGATACATCCACTGTAGATTGTAGTGTCTCTCTGGTGGAGGCTTTGTATACTAAACATACAAACTTTTATAAAAAGCTGGTAGATTGCTCCACAGCCTAGGTGGTCAAAGGTACAACAACAGCCCCCTCTAATATGCTTTTATGTTTTGTATTGTTTATTAAATTATGTTTTGTATGTGTATAGTAATAAAAATAAAATTTACAAATCAAACACCCGGTTCTTAAGTGAGATGGTTAAAGTTTCTACCTCTGTGAAAAATCAATTTTCTACTTTCAATATTTTATCCATTACTAGTTCTCATTTTTTTCATCCCTGCATATTAATACCTGTTCAGGTTATATGCAGTCATTATTTTAACATTCTAAAAGTTGATATGCATACATTATTATGTAATACATTAAATTACTGCTTTTTAGGTGGCATTTTTTGACTTATCTTAGTTAAGAACTAATCTCGACACTGAAACTGCACAGAGTAATATTAATTTTAAGCTTAATTTTAAGCTTTAATCGAATTCAAAAGGAACTTTCTGGAAATGTATGTATGTTATGAGTTAAAAAATTAATTTAACTAGGTAAACTGTAGGCCTACTAAAACAAACTGAGAATTATTCATAGTGTTAAATTGATTTACTTGAATGAAAGCAGACCAATTCTGGATGGGTTCTACTGGCCATTCAGTATTAGAAAAATAAAAGCACATTAAGGCAAATAGTATTTAATGGCAACACATTTTGAGATGTGATTAGATAAGGTGAAATGTGAAAAAAATAATTAATAAGTAATCAATTTTTTTAGCACCATGCCTTACTACTCGTTCAGGCTATACACATGAGTACTAATTATGCTAATGGGTTAGGAATTGGGGAGGTTGAATTTACAAGAAGTGAAGCCACATTTGTGTGGAGGGAGAGTAGAAAACCATTCAGGAAAAACCATCCCCAGTTCACCTGACAGATTCGAACCTCGATCTCCCCATCCTCGTCAATCAAGCTCAACACGAAACTAGTATGTTAGCTAACTACACCACCAAGGCGGGTAAGTAATCAATTAAAGATGTGATGAAAGGTCGGTAAAAAATAAATTATTTTATAATACATTAAATTAGGTTCTATGTACTATTTGTCTTCATGTTATAAAAACCAACAATATAGCACAGATGATACATATACATTTAAACTGGCATACAAATATTATAGTTTTAATAAATAATGTGTAAGCATTATGGCTCAAAATATAATGGAATTGAACTGATTTGAAAAAAGTCTGATAGTTCAATAAAATAATGCAAGCCAAACCACACAGACAAACTTAATAGTAAATTTAAGGCATACATATGTGGCAAAATATTTTATAGAACTTTAACTTTGCTATTGGTATAAAAATAATTATACTAAAAGCTTTAAATAACACCATAAATAATAATAAAAAATTAGCACATAATCTTAATACCCGTTCTGGCTATACACCTTTGTATTAATTAAGCTAATGGGTTAGGGATGAGTAAGGTTTGAATTTATAGTAAGTGTACCCACATTTGTGTGGGAAGTGAACAGGAAACTGTTTAGGAAAAAAAACCACCCTCACTACACTCGACTAGGGATGCGAAAAAAGTATTGATATTTTATTAATATCGATATTTTCCCTTCAATATTAGTATTTTTTCACTCAATACCTTTTTTCCGATACTTTTACTGATATTAGTACTCACACTCTGGTATCGAATCAGGATTGAAAGTAACAACTTTTTTGTCATCTTCACTCATGCTAGGATTTACTGTTTACTAGGGTGGACTGTGAAGTAAGAACAAGTGACATTATTTCTCAATTCTCACTCATTTTCTGCATGACAAGCAAAATGCAACTTTAGCAATCTCTTTTAGCTCATATTTCATCTCTATTTATCAATACAGTCAGATCACTGACCAGTGACGGGGGGGGGG
>CABFOV010000718.1:126456-164138 GCA_902141375.1 Timema poppense
GGGGGGAGTGGCAACCAGTCTTCTACTACCCCTTACTTTATTAATGAGCATTGTCACTACAAACTCAACAAAATAAGCCTTTGTATAGCTCAAAGAACTCACACAACTTAAGATTGCCCAAAGCAAACAAAGCAGAAAAGTTTATGTGCATTTTTTAAGCAGATGAAGCAGGACAGAGAGTCCTTTCTTCTGGTGTTTGTCAATAGTTAATAATATATCTTGCTAGAGTATATAAACAATTAATGAAGTTAAAACTTGCATCATCCATAAGTGAATTATGGATTATTTTTTAAAGAAGTTGGATAGCAAAAATGCATATTTTAAAATTTGTTTTACTAGATAAAAAAATATTTTTCCAGATTAAAATTTTGATTAATACGTTATCGATATTTTTCTTCCCATACTTTTAATGGGTACAGTATCAATAAGTTTCTTTCAATACCACATCCCTACACCTAACCGAGATTGAAATTCGATTTTCCCATCTTCGATAGTCTAGACTATTGAGAGAGTATCGCCTTAGACCTTGGGGCCACCGAAGCAGGTAATTGTTTACCTGCATCCCAAATGAATCTTGGAAAAAAAAAAACTTTTAAATTTCCCATAACTAACAATTTTAATAGGAATTTTATTAAAGAGATAGCTATTCACCTTAATGGCCACACATACTAAAATTCTAAATCATCTAATATAGTTTTCTGGTGACATGGAAGTTGGGTCTCAAATCCTGGCTAGGTGTATAGTAGTTGTATATTTACTTGGTATATTCTCATTTTCCTTCCAAACGAATGCATCTTTCTTCTCAATTTTACAGTCGTTTATCTTTCTCCTCACACAGGGTGTCCAGCCAAATTATATTTTTAAATTCCCTGACTTTTCCAGGTTTTCCAGATCCAATTGACTTTTTCCCAGACCACTACTGATCGATATTACGTATATTACGAAAATATTTTTTTAAGATCACAGATTAAATAATAGTATGTTTTTTTTCTAGATACATACACATTCTGAAGTTGTATCGCTCAATAAAGGGATTAAATAATTGCTACCTCCGGGACAATGGACTATTTTAAGTTAAAAATAGATTTCAGTAAAATTGTATTGAGCCATTAAAAGATTGCCCCAAGCAAGAAAGATTTAAAATAGTTGTGGGACAGTCATTCTTAGTTCCTTCTACTTAAAATGTAGGCCTAGTCAAATTTTGCGCATATGAATAATCATGACTCAACTTTGGCTAAAGACACGTGGCAGAAGGGTGGAAAGACACATAACTCACTTGTCGACCTTGAGAAGTGATATAAAGCTGCTTAACATGGACAATGGTGTGTAAGTGATTCTAGGTAGGTATTAACTGGAAGAAAAGTGTTATTTTGACTATTGTGAATCAAAATATGAGGCTTTATATAGACGAAATGTAAAATTTCTAGAAATTTAATAAAATTCCCTGACTTTTCCATGACTTTTCCCTGACCAAGCAAATTCCCTGACAATTCCCTGTTTTCCAGGTTGCTGGACACCCTGTCACAATATCGTTAACAGCCAAATGTATTTAGCTCTGACAGGTATTAAAAAATTACATTTTGAGTCTGATAATGACTAATCATTGTGAAATTGAAACAAAGGTTATTTTTAGAGGGTGATATTAAACACTAAATAGCTTACTACTCAACACTTAAATAAAAAATAACTTGGGTTTAATATGTTTAAGAATTGTGCCCTATGATGTATATTTTCCCAGATGATTTCATACACTATAATGATCCATTTCAAGATGTACCAAATTAGGAAGCATTGTGTTTTAGTTCTATAATGTTTCTCTAACAGTTTACAACCGCTATATCTCAAAATAACATGGCATTGAACTGGTGTGATAGCAGCATGTTCCAGTTCAGTATTAATAGCAATTTGAAATAAACAAGTATTGATTTTTTTTAGCACCATGTCTTACTACTCACTCGGGTTGCACGCTTATGTACTAATTATGCCAATTGTTTTAGGAATTAGGAAGATTATATCCACAGGAAGTATAACCACATTTTCGTAAAGGAAAAGTGGAAAAAAAGCTCAGCACACCCGAGAGATTCAAACCTTGATTTCGCTGTTATCTGTAGTACAGTCTACTGCAAGAGTAGCGCCTTAGACCATGCATCCACCTAAGTTTGTAGTATTGAATTGAATAAAATAGAAATTATTAATACAGTACAGTAAAACCTTAGTATTCCAAACTAATTGAGAGCAAGGTCTGTTCAGATTAGCGAAACATTCAGATTTTCAAGGTGATTTTAAAGTTTCTACCATTTTAAATATATTATGTGTATGTATCATTCCACAGTTGTGAGTAGATTTTATAGTTGGTGTGTTGTGTGTAGTTTATGTGTTTGTTTTTCAAGTGGTCAGTATTATACCTTCCAATAGTACAGTACTGGTACATGACAGGTAAGCGCAAACACAGTTCATGTACACTTTAAGAAAAACAAGAATTTTTTAAGTGTCTCGATAGTGGTGAAAGTGTGACTAAACTATCCAAGGAGTTTGAAGTTTGGAAAATCACAATTAGTAATTGAAGAAAAATCATTCTACAGTTTAGTTCTTCTAGATTGATTGAATCTCTGGACAGTCGAACAATCAAATGAGTCATCATTTGTCAAGTATGCTGAGGCACTTTTTCCGTGGTTTATTAAAGAAAGAGAGAAATGAATGCCAATAATAGGACCTCTTGTTCAATGAAAGGCTTCTTAAGGTGATACTAACTTAACTGGCAGTAAAGGTTGGTTGGATCGTTGAATAAGAAGGCATGGAGTCCATCAGCTAGCAATATGCAGTGAAAGCTTATCTTCAAATCATAAAGCCACAAATGATTATCGACTATAATTTACTGAATTGGTTAATTTTTATGCCACTCTTCATAGCAGGTTTATAACTATGATGACAAGTTTGAGCTTCAAAATGCTTCCATCTAAAGCTTGGCATCCTGACCAAGAACAATGTGCCTCTAGTTTTAAAGTAAGCAAGGACTGATTGTTAGCTTGTAGCGATTTGACTGGTAAACTTAAGTTTGTGCTAATTGTTATTTGAAAATAAGTGAAACAAAGAGCTTTCAAACATGTCAAAATAAACTCACTTCCTGATTACAGGATGGTTACAAAACTTTTATTATAAATTGCCTTTACTTTCCACATTTTGCAGACAAAAACTAAAAAATTCCCTACTTAACCTTTTTAAAGTTTTATTTGCTGAATTAATTTTTTTAGCACCATGTATTATTATCCATTCGGGTTATACGCCTATGTACTTATTACACTAATGTGATAGGGATTAGGAAGGCTTAATTTAGAGAAAGTGCACCCGCATTTGCATTGAGGGAGATTGGGAAACTATTTAGGAAAAACCGCCCTCAGTGCACCCGACCAGGATCAAACCTCGATCTCCCCATCTTTGGCAGTCTAGTCTAACACAAGAAAGCGCTTTAGACAACCCGGCCTTCAACGCGGGTTTGGTGAATGTAATTTTATATGTTTATCATATTGATCAAATTCATTCTTTAATATTGTAGGTATTATTTGTGGCACTGTGTTACTTTGTTATAAAACAAACTTTGTAGAATAATCTTATGCTAGCAGAATGCTAATTCTAGACAATGTATTTTGTTAGGCCGAGAAATAAAATCTCTCACTTTTGTTTACATTTTTAGGCCCTAAATATTTAAATTCCCTGACTTTGCCTTAATTTTGATTAAATTACCTAACATTTCCCTGTTATGAAAAAATCCCTGACTTTTACATGTTTTCCCTGTTTTTTTTTATGTATGTGACCATCATGTTTTATTATAGGAATCAGAATAAGGCTTGGTTAAACAGCAAGCTGCTAAAGGAATGGTTTCACCAACAATTTGTACAAGCTGTTCTGAAACAATCTGAGGATCATGGCTTGCCTTCGAAAGTGTTGTTCATTTATAACACAGCCTTTCATCCACAGAAATCAGATCTTGCTGTTTGTCATATAAAAGTTGTCTTTCTACATCCAAATGTTACAGCTCTGATTCAGCACATGGGCCAGGGAGTGCTACAAAACTTAAAATGAATTTACACAGATTAACTTTAGTGTTTTCTTAGAGATTGAGGATGATAAATAATAAGTCATGGTGACAGGGAAATTAAAAACAATTACAATCAAGGAAGTGATTTATTGTGCGAAAGAATCCTGGGACAATAACAAGAGTGTTCTCATTAAAAAGACATGGTAAACCCTGTAGCATATTATTATGGAAACAAAGACTAAACAATTGCTGAAGAGATTGGCCAGATTCTTCAGTTAGTTAAAAAGATTCTGATTGTGAATAAGCTCAAGCAGATGATGTTTCAGAGTGGCTAACAGCTGATAACAGCGAATTTTGGCACAGAAACTACACCAAGAGCAACTTGTGGTTCTTGTGCAAAGCTCCAAAAAAGAGAGATAATGATTCAGTCGAAAGTTATATAGATGCACCAGAAGCTGATGTTATCTTAAATGAAAAAGAAGTGATGGCTTTGAGAAGGGGACTTTTCTACATTAAGCGGCAAAGCAAGGCTACACCAACTGACATCATGTTCATGAAACGCTCGCAAAATGATGTAACTTTTTCACGTTCCATTCTTTGTCATAAGACACTTATGGAGTATGAAATGAAAAGAACCAGGGCTAGAGTTTCTGTAATTTGGAAAACATAGTGACATAAAAATATAAAATGTAGAGTCTTTACTGTATGTTGAATTTGATTCAAAGTTGACATCAGTGGTCTTTGAGTAAGGTGCTCGCCTCAGGACACGATATTTGTGGGTTCAAACCCAAAGGGAGTTGACAAATTTTTCTTGAATGATAAAAATCCATAGCTCAACTTCCTTTGGCGGGGAGGTAAAGCTGTCAGTCCCATGTTGATTGTGGCATGTAAAAGAACCCTGGCATGTAAAAGAACCCTGGAAGTTCTGTGAAAATGCCTTTCCCCACAAAATTGCTAACATAATTAATCGGTTTAGGAAGGGCACATTAAATAAATTCAAATAATAAAAAAAAGTACTCAAAAATAAATACATCCTTCTTTTATTTATTTTTTTATTTTTGGTCTGTTTAGATTATCCGAAGTTCAAATAACCAAAAATGACTGTAGGTCCTAGTTCTAAGGTAAATTATCTCACATCCACACTGGATATGGTAGGAAGAACAGTAACTGGTAGTTAATAAATTTTTTTAAATATGTCCATACATCAAGTCATGTTATCTGCAGCTGTCACAATTGTTAAATATTATCAATACCTATAAAACAGTGGTGGTCCGTCCATGTAAGCAATGAAAGCACTGCTTGCCTACTTTCAGCGAAATAATTTTTATTCTATTAAATAAATTAAAATAACTTAAATAGGCTATATTTAAAATCTCAAACATAATATATTTTGGCATCATCTATATTTAAGCGGTTTTTTTTTAAGTGTGCCTGTGGGGTTGTCCTCTCCACAAAGTCCACGATAGCAAGATAGCTCACTAAAAGCAATCTTAGCCGTGCCTCTATGGCCTGCCTTCAAATGGCATGAGGGTTGAAAGGGAGGGAAAGAGGCAAAGGTGTGTCTTATATGTCCTCATTCAATCAGTAGAGGTAGAATCCAAGCAAAGTTTAAACTGCCTCTTGCTATCATGGAATGAAAGAATTACTCTAAATATCCACCTAGTTGGACTCAATGTCAATTTTGGAGCATGAGCAGTGTCAGTTATACGTTAGTTGTGTTTCCTGGCAGGTCTCGTTTGGGTCATAATTTGTTTTATTAAAGTGTTAGGTTTTATATTTTATTTATCATATTATTTATTTTAATTTAATACAAATTTATATTTTCAATATGTGTGTGAGTAAAGAGGAAAGTGTAGTTAGTAAATTATTAGTGAAATGTTTTTCAAGTTTTTGCTTAAAAGTGAAACTGTTAAAACTGCGAGAGCAACACCTGATCTCCCGCGACTTACTTTCAGTATTTTTATGAAATTATTATTTTTTTACCTTGGCCACTCTCGAAATGGTCATCTTAAAATTGGTTGATGATTTATAGTTTATTTTGACTTAAATTATGCTTCAAAGAGTTTAATGCAAAAAATAATAATTCAAGGCTGCTTGCTCAGATCCAGAGCCCACCGGCTGCCACTGTTATAAAACACAAATAATATATACTAAGTTAGACCTAGTAAAATGTTATTAATGTTGGCTGCAGAGAAATAGGTATTGATTTTCTAAACTGTTCTTCCAACCAAAATAAGGCTACATAGTTAGGCCTACATGTAAGATACAAGATTTGACGCCATATTGAAGCAGCTAGAGCTTGAAATTAGCAATCAAATGGTACTATAAATAACTTAAAAAACCATATTTCCTGAGTTATCACACTTCTGAACTAGACAATCAAAATATTGTAATAATCTTCATATTATGCTCGCCATGAAGAGAAGGCCTACTATAACCCTGTTTAGAAATGTGTGGATTGTAAAAACAAACAAAAAAAAGTGACTGTGACCATATTTGTTTAGATAGGTATCTTACATCTTAAAAACAGGTTTCCTTTTGTTGACAAAATTTGATCTAGGATCTGATTGATCTTTATTTGGGACAGTAAGGATGTAGTGATGCGAAAGTGACTTGCCACCGAATAATTTGGCCAATATTTGAATATACCAATATGGCACTAGGCATTTCTATATATTTTTTTATATAAGCACATACAAATTGATAGTCTAAATAATCATTATACATCAAAATATTGTCATTGAATTAGTCTAATATTTAAGAACTAATGGACAGCAAACATCTTCGAACTAAAATGGTGTTACAGTAAACATAACTTACGGATTATTATAGTCTGGTCCACGACCTGAACACTTGATGGGATTCAATTCATCTAGTGGAAATGCGTGTTCCATGTAACTGTCATAACCAAAATAAAACATTTTTTTCGCCTCTTCCAACATTTGTATTCTAAGCTGTTCAGGGAAAAAGCCATACTTTAGTTCTAACTTATCTAAAGGTTTTTTAAATATATTTAGTGCTTCTTCAGTTAAAGTTCCTAAATATGCTACAGTAATAAAAAGGTGAAAAGTGTGAAAGTACATATTTGCAAGCCGGTGAACATAATCCCCGCGTTAAAATGATTCGTACAGGAATAATTACTCTTAATAGTAAACACTAATACTGCTTATAAGTTTTAATACGTCAATGAATGATGATGTGTCAACTAGTTATAGGTTATTTCGTTTACTGTTAACTCCCTTAAAAACATAGACAAAAGCAGAGATAATAAGGCGATTGTTGACGCTTGACTACTTGTTAAAAGACTCCCGCGAAATGGGCCCGCTTCTAGTAGTTGGGATGAATACTAATTTATCGAGACATCTAGCAGAGAATTGTAAACTACGTTATTGGTGCTATTGCAGTAAGAATGTAGACAAAATGTACCATTAGTGGAAATATGTGTAACTACTGGTTTGATACCTCTACTGCTCATAATATGATATTTTTCCTAATGAATATTAAAAAAAAATGTAAAACTATTTTGATTATAGTGTTAAATAGTGAAATTGTTGGTTTTGTGAAACTTCTTTTTATAGAAAGTTGAAATTTTTCTTTTTTGATGAATTTCGTTAGAAAACGAATCACAATTAAATTATGCAATTTGGAGGAGAAAGAAAAATGTGATGAAGAACAGGGAAGACACCTGAGTATGGAAAGGCAAGTGGTGATGGGCAGTGGCGTCGCGCCTGGGGGAGGGTTTACCCCCCCCCCTCCAATGTTGGTTAAAAGCTTAAAAGTTGGGGATTTTGTGAGATTTGAGATCTGGAGTTGAAAAATTCTCGGCTTATTCTGTATCCCATTACTTTCTATTATGAAAGTCCATAACCACAGACTTTACAAAAAATTTAAAATTTCCCAGCTGTTAATCCCTACTCTACAAAAAAATCCCAACTTCAATAATCATCGAATATTGAAAGACGATTCCTTCTGTAGTATTGTTTCCAAGTGTGTTATAATAAAGTATCGGTTTCCATCCTGGGGGTCGCAGCTTGTTTTCAAGGAATTTAATGATTATAGGACTATGCGATATTCTAATAGAAATGTAAGTTGTTAAAGTGCTAAAAACGACCTAACTACTTTTTAAGTTCCTTTTAGCTATTCCATTCTGATATCTTCTTGCTGACTTGTATATTATGGCAGCCTTGTAATGCTGTTAGAATTATATAAAATTATCCCCCAACCCCGGATTTTTTTATTCTCTTTTATTATATATTAGTCACATATAATCATTATTATAAGCAATTATAATAGTTAAAACAAGCATTAGTGGACATGCGGGTTTAATGTCACGCACGTTTGGTTTAGTTTGTTGGTGAAGCTAAAGTAAGGATTTTAATTCTTGCCAGGGGTAGCTTATTCTAATATCCCTCCAAGTAAATAAGGGTAAATTTATTTTAAAGATTACCTATCCCATTGGTGTAGTTAACTGTAGATAGTCCGGGCGGGTAGTAATACACAGTGAAAAGACTTAAAAACCAAAATTTGAACGCTTTTAATTTACCAAAGTCTCGTGATGGCCGCAGAGAGAGAAGTTGTGGTCATAAGCTACAAAATATTGGAAACTGCTATAGTAAAGCCAGTTAAATTTTTTAATCTAAAATACACGATTTGAACGATATTTGCAAAAAATTGCAGATTTTTTTAAAAACTGGGAGCCTCTTGTCCCCCCTCTCACCCCTTTCGCTGTCAACATTGCTACTTGTACTCTTCTTTGCCACTTGGGAATTTCGAAATGCTTAGAGTTGGGAAAAACACTGGTTCACCCCCCCTCCCTCACACACACACAAACACACACACATATATTTCGTGCAATGACCCTGGTGATGGGTGACTTAAATGCCAAAATTATAAAGGAAGGAAGAGGTTTCGAAAGAGGTACTAGGAGCTGATGGTTGGGGAGAAAGAAACAAAGAAGGAATTGTGCACAAGAAATGGATTGAAGCTTGGTAGCAGTTGGTTTAAGAAGACCAGGGCTATGCATAGATAACGCGCTACAGCTGTAATAGTGAGCAAAAATCCCTAATTGAGTATGCCCTAGTAGCTCCATGGTGGAACGAAAAGGTAAAGAAACCAGTTAATGCCAAGAACATAGCATTTAGAGAACGGTTCACAATAGGAACAAGACAGACTGAGGATAAGTATAGGGAGGAAAAAAGAAATGCAAAGAAGATAGTAAGAGAAGGGGAAAAACATGAATGGAAGAGTGAAAAAAAAGTACTATAGACTGATTTGGAAGGGAGCAATAAAGTATTGTACAGTCAAGTGAGACAAAGGAGGATGGAAAATAGGTAAGAGGTTCAAATTATGGACGAAAAGGTAGGACAATGAAGAGGGACAAAGGGGTAAAGAAGCTGTGGAAATCATATTTTTTATAAATTGTGGAATCCAGAGGGGAAATGATTGTTACGGGAGGAAGAAGAAGAATAAGAGGAACTGGAAACTGGATAGAGAGATGGAGGAGAAGGAGGTAGCAGACGTAACCTAGAAGGAGGTAGAAGGGGCCTTGAAAATGATAAGGAAGGGAAAGGCACCAGGATTGGCCGAACTCACGATGGAAATGACATAACAACAACGGGATAAATGGGCCTGCAGTGGTGGAATACAGTAGTAAGGGCAGTGTGGAGGGAGAAGAAATTGTTAGAGGATTGGAATAAATGTGTTATATTACCAATGTTCAAAAAAAGGGATAGAAAGATGTGCAATGCGCGAAAATATACGAAAATATCATGGAAATGATAATGAGTAAAAGCGTATGGGAAGGATAGAGAGAGGATCAACATGGGTTCAGAAAAAAGAGGTCAACCATAGATTTAATATTTGGAATTAGACAGTTGATCGAAAAGAAAAATTAGGTTTGAAAGTATCTGGTAATGGCATTCATGGATGTAGAAAAAGCATATGCTAGTGTGGATAGGTAAAAAGTCTGGAAAACTATGGAGGAGGCTAGAGTAGAAAGAGGAATGGCTAGTATAGTAAAGAATATGTATGATAATAATGTGAGTTGTGAAAGAAGGAGAGATGTTGGTTGGGGTGGTTCCCATTAAAAAATGAAGTAAAGCATATGATACTATTTTTATTGGTGATTGAAATGATCATTAATAGAATGGTAGGTAGACTGGAAGAGGAGATAATGAAAGCAATGATGTTTGCAGATGACTTGATGGAATGGGGGGAAAAGGAAGAAGAAGTACAGGAATAGCTGCAGGAATGGAATGAGAGAAATATAGTATGATGAAAAGTGAAGTGATGGTTATGACAAGGCAAAGGACAAGGCCAAGTAAGGTGATAAAACTGGATGGAGTAGATTTGAAAGAAACAAAGAGTGCAGAGTATCTTGGTAGTATGATTGAGGCAAAAGGGGGAAGCAGAAAAGATACAATGTGTCAAAGGCATCAGGAAGAGGTTTTCTACGGGTGTGTAAGAGACTTACTATGGATAAGAATGTGTGCCTCTGAAATGTAAGGAAGAGTTGTATATGGCATACTTCGTATTCGTTGAATAGAACATATTACGTATGCAGTGGAAACTTGGACTTTGGATAAAAGAGAAACAAGGAAAGTGGAGGCCGTGGGAATGAAGTGGTTTTTTTAGGAGCATACTAGCTGTCACCAGAAGAAATAGGATCAGGAATGAAGATATACGGTCAAGCGTTGGGGTACAGGGGGTACATGAGATAGTAGAGGAAGCAAGGATGAGATGGTATGGACATTTAATGAGGATGGAATGGGAGAGGGTTCCAAGAAGATTAATGGATATGAAGTATGTAGGAAATAGACCGCATGGGAGAACAATCTTTTTTAATACGAACGCGAACGATATTTCACAGAAGAGAAATTACGAACTAGGCGGGTATTCTTCTTGTGAACAAAACGAGAGCTTACAGTGCTACTCACACAAATATGAGGCTGCTGCAGTTAACTGTGACGGCAAACATGCAGATGGCGTAAGATAAAGAAAATAGATTTGAACTATTTTAGCCTATCCTGTTTCTATTTGAATTTTGATCCTTATTATCATCAATAAAATTCTGTAAAAGAGTAAATACAGTAAAAGGGTGTAATCATTACAAACTTTGCACCACCGCTCCAGATTAACGCTGTAACCCCCAGGTTGGAAATCACTTGATAAAGGGTTTTGCCATCAAGACCATATTTTTTTCAATTTTCATTTTTATGTGTTGCTGATATGTTCTTAAACGTTCGAGTCATTAGGGTCAGTAATAATCAAGCTCTCTTTACTAGAGAATTAAAAAAAAAAGATCCTTGGCATTTATCTAAACTGTGGTTGGTAGTACATTCTAGTGACGAATAATACATACAATTAAAGAGTTCAAGCTAACTTCGGTGGACGGATGTTCTAAGGCATCACACTCGTGTTATACTGGACTGACGATGACAGGGCGACCAGGGTTCGAATCCTGGTTGGGTGTACTGAGAAGGGTTTTTCCTAAATTGTTTTACACCATTCTTCCATGCAAATGAGGCTACACTTTTTTTTAAATGAAACCTCCTTCATCCCTAACTCATTAGCCTAATTAGTACATATGCGTATAACCTGAATAGGTGCTAAGAAAAAAAAAAGTTCAGTGAACCACTGTAACTGATCTAGCCGTGAAACCACTTATATTTTTAAAACTGGAAAGCACTGCTATCTAGTGATGGGAGTTTGAACTTTTAGAAATTGCTGCTTTAGATTTATACCGTACTTTATAATACTTAGCAACGCGTCTTACTACCC
Organism: Timema poppense; assembly: GCA_902141375.1. Taxonomy (NCBI): domain Eukaryota; kingdom Metazoa; phylum Arthropoda; class Insecta; order Phasmatodea; family Timematidae; genus Timema; species Timema poppense. The sequence continues at coordinate 138,272 of CABFOV010000718.1, forward strand.
GTTCGATTTGTACGCTTAAGTACTAATTACGCTAATGGGTTAGGAATTGGAAAGGTTTAATATATAGGAAGTTAATCCACATTTTGGTGGATGGAGAGTGGAAAACGATTTAGGAAAAACCACCCTCAGATCATCCGAGCAAGATTCGAACCTCGATCTACCCATTCTAGGCAGTCTAGCTCAACATGGAACTAGTGCGTCAGCCAACTACACCACCGAGGCGGGTGACAGTAGATTTGATGCTAATAATAATAATAATAATAATGATTTATATGCTTATGTACTGATTACATCAATGGGTAAGGGATTAGGACGGTTTAATTGAGAGGAAGTTCACCCTCATTCGCATGAAGGGATAATGTAAAACCATTCAGGAAAAATAACACTCAGAGCACCCGAATGTTACGAACCCCAATCTCACCGTCTTTGGCAGTATAGTCTAGCACGAGAGTAGCGCGTCAAACCACGCGGCCACTGACACAGGTAGATGCTTTTTACGTGCAGGAAATTCCTGCACGACAAAACAATGTTTTATTCAAATGAATCAGATATCCATTCAGTATTTTTTTTAAACATACAAATGTATAGCCAATTTTGAAATGTTTTCTTCAAAATGAACAAAACAAATATTTCTATTTTACTCTCATTAGACAGCTGACATAATTTTAACTATTCAAACAAATATCATACCGTACCAAAGTATTTAAACTAAGTGCTATTTTTATTTATCATTGTTCTTTTAATTAACAGTGAGTGGAACGGATATTGTATTTTACTAACAAACCTATCACAGCTATTGCGTTCAAAGGGAAATTGACATATTATACATTTGAAAATACTTGGTGGTATTTTAATTAAAATTCAATGAACCAATAAAATATAGCTGATTATGCTATTTTGGTTTTGAATATTATCTAAGTCAATGATGATTACAAATTTTCAGCATGAATATATTTAAATATTGGATTTTAACTGATTAAATATTTAAAACAAGGTTTGATAAAACCAAATAAGAGATCTTATTTAGCAACATTAAAGTCCCTTTAAGATCTACTAGTTTTGTTTTATAAATACATTTGAAATAAATATGACGTACGTCTTATACGAATCTATGAATCATGCCAAAGGAAAAATCCTATTTGAGGTCAACTTAATATATGCTAAGTTTATATATATTTTATACATATACCTAAGTGGTGAAGAAATAGTTTATCCAACATATGTACAGATCAAATAGGAATATTATTTCCCCTGGCCAGTGAAGTTTAGAAAAAATAACTTCTAAACACAACAAAAATTTGGCCTAGTACTAACAACTTTAGTCATATTAAAATGATAAACAAGATATTAAAGTAAATATTAAATAAAAATAAGAACACTTTAGGGAAATAATTTTATAAAATTCTTCTTAGCAGTCAATATGTCTAAAATGCTACTATATTACTAGCATTATTCCATCGTTAATGATACTATAGATCAAAAGTGACAGAACGTTCAACTCATTTGGGCCAGATGTATGAATGTTTAACAACATCCATACACTTAGACAAACAAGCTCTTTTATTCTTAAAACTATTCATGTTTATCTTTTGCACACATTTATCTACAACATTTAGCCACATCTTATATGGCTTACCCTTTCCTTCTGATCCATACACCCTACTTTCACAAATTCTTTGTTTTGTCACTCGATCCTCACTCATCCTCTCAACATGCCCAAACCCGTGTAAGACACTTCTTTCACATTTACCTATTTGAATCCCTTTTAAACCACACTTCTTCAGCACCCATTATTTAGTGATTCTATCCATACGAGCTTTTATAAATACATTTCTTAATTATCTCACTCCAACAGCATTCATCTTGTTCTTGTGTTTCTCCTGAAAAACCCACTCTTCACATCCATACAACAATGTTGGTGTAAACACACTTTTATATACTGCCATCTTTGCATCTTTCGATACTACTTCATTATTTGCAATAGTCCACATTAATCCAACTACTCTAAAATATGCATTCACCTGTCTGTCGACTTCACCATCTATCCTTCTCTCCTCACAGAATATCTGCTCATATGCACAAAATTATTCACTTGTTCTAAGAGTTTTCCATTTATACTAAGTTTACAATCATTCCCTGAACCATCCTTATCAAAAACTATCATCTTAATTTTGGAGGCATTTATAAGAAGATCCTTTCTGCCTGTAGTCACATACAAACGATTTAATGCATTCTGCAAGTCATTTTCATTCTCAGAAATTAATACGGCATCAACATTATAAAAAGCTAAAAATATAATTAAATGCTAGATTATCAATTGATAAACATTATTTGACCAATATTTTACAAAACAATCCAATAATAAATTTTAGAAACTAATAAATGTTATGGTAGGTAATTTAATTTATTTTTTATTTATATAATAGACTTTATAAAGTATTTTATTATAATGCTTTCAAATTTCTATAAGATCAGCACATAGCTTTTTTTTAAAACCATTACAAGTCCTTTCTTTGTGATATGCTTGGTATTAAAATCAAATTTAAATGACAAATAAAGCAAAATATTACTTAGAGTTTCAAGGAAGGGTGTCTTGATTTAATAATTATTAAATTTCCAAGTATAGAGCGCACCACTAATCGATCTCGCCACAGTGGTGCCTGATTTTGTAACGTTGAATACTGTATCTCCCTTGTCTTTATCGATGGGTTGGCCTCCTTCCTCTCTCTCTCTCTCTCTCTCTATGCTGTGAAGTTAGATCCCCTAACACCCAACAAAAACACCCGGGAGCCACAGTCGTGACGTCATTTGGTCTTTGGCGGCACGCTAGCTCAGGCTGACACAAAATCATTAACACTCAAGAGGGGAATAGGCACAGAAAAGGACTGAAGAAAAGTGCCACAAAACAGCGTCACTAAAGGGAGAAAAAAAAATTATAAAATAGTGCGAACAAAAATCAATGTAACTCCATGGCCAAGTATAGGGGAGGGTAGGGTGGTCCACCATGAGACAAAATAAACATTTTTATTTTTGTAATTTTGTACATTTATTTAATCTGACCAAGGTAAATATTATCAAAAACTTAAGACTTTCTTGTACCTATTTCAATGGTTTGATCCAAGATAAAAATATTTGTAGGCATAATAATAAATACAAACATAAATCCTTACATGTGTCTCATTGTGGCCCAATGATGGGCCATGATGAGACACCACTTGGGCCACAATGAGACAAATATACAATTTTACTTTTAGTAAGAAAAAACCTTAAAGCTAATGATAATTTTTATTTCAGATATGGTTTATAGATTATTCATTAAGTTCCTTTTTTAAACAAACACATTAAAAAAACATATATGGACTTATAGTTGCTACTGTCCTTCGATATTCTTTGTGTTGTTAACGAATGTTCAGTAACCTAAAATCGATTTCAAACTTGTAGAATGATTGAAGCCTTTTTGTATTGCCAGAAAATGATGGTTTTGGCAATATCATTTCTATGTCCTCGAGAGGAACTGAAGCCAAATCAGGTACAGGAGGAAATACAAATTTTCCTTCATTTTTAACATACTTTCTCAAGAAATTAATTTCTACATCACTCCCTGATACACTAGGGGCTACAACAGTACCAATATAAAAAAATATCTCTCTTTGCACTGAACTGCACTAAAACAAAATCACCACACTCTGGCTCACGATCCAGCTCCTCAAAACCACTTGGGTCGATTTCCGGTGACCACTCTATCTCATCATCGGAACTATCACATGGTAGATATAGGCCATCATCATTTTCATCTTCTGATGATAGTGGCTCACTATTTAGTATTTTCTTTTTCTTATTGAAGAGTTCTTTTCTTACCAATGCCAATTTATGTTTTCCATAGAGCTTTTCCTTTGTTTTATTTTCAATTCTGTTTTTCTCCGGAGTGTCAGTTGGTATGCAGCTGCTTAATTTGCGTTGCTGATTTCTTTGTTTCTTTCTTGCTCCTGCCTTTGGAAACCCTTTTAAACTGTCAGGGCCGATGAATGATTTCTTCTGTGATGAATCTAAGTTTAATCTTGAAGAATTTGAACCAGGTGAACTTTGATGGATTTTTTCTGAATAATCATTAGCTGAAAATAATTTAGAGGATGTTGATAGGGCTCTCTGTGAGGGTAATTGTAAGGACGTAGATTGAATTTCATCAGAAACCACATTCACAGGCCCATTTTAAGTACCTGGTAAATCACGGTCTGTTACAGAACTAGTCATTAAATCATCATCTGTAAATACATTTCTATCAAATGGGTATATTCCTGTTTTCTTAAACCCTGACTTGATGTTAGAAGGGTTCATTGCTCATTCATGGGCTATTCCTACACAACTGGCAACTTGATATATTGTCATTGGAACCCCAGGATAGTGAAGCAGCCAAGAATCTACAGCAGAATTGTAGAGTGCCTTAAATGAGTAGAATACAGACACATCAAGTGGCTGCAACTTGTTACTGCAATGAGGTGGCAGAATAACTATAGTAACTCCATTTTATTTCGCAAGGTTAAGAGTTTCTATTGTAAGATGGCTTTCATGATTATCATAAATAAATATAGATGGATTTTCTTTAGTGGAGCTAGTGTGTGCTATAAATTGTCTCATAACAGAAGGAAATATTTCCCCTGTCATCCATCCAGAACTACTCACAATACTCAAAGTTCCGTGTGGGGCACCATTCACCTCATGCGTTTTGAAATTCTTACGAGGAAATACCATTATCGGTGGTAAGGAGTTCCCTGCTGCACTTACTATACAACAAGTCGTTACCAAAGTTCCCCGTTCCCCACTTGTGCACTGGCTTACTTGCTTAGTGCCTTTTGCAGCTATTACCTTCTTTGGTTTTTGAACTGTGGTGGTTCCAGTCTCATCCAAATTATACACACGACTTCCATCTGAAAATTTATGAGAGCGACTATACGCATTCTCAATATTGTTAAAAAATTGGTTGACATTATGTTTGTTGAAGGAAGTTGCCCGGGAGATACTACAACCAACCTTCTGGTTGTCGGATACTCAGCTCTGGATGACTCTTTAAAAAAAACCTGGAGCCAATCAATCTCAGCTTTCTGTTTTATTTCCCACGAAGGAGGCATAGTTTTTGAATTAATCTTTGCCATCTCATATGCTAACTCACGAAAATCCTTAGTTGACTTTCCATAGCACATTTTAGAACACTGAGCCATGTAGTTTGATAAAGATTTTTCCTCTTCCGAATTTAAAACTAAACGATGTTTGTAGTTAGCGACCATTCTAATTTCGACTTCAGGGTTAGGATTATTCACTTGTTTCTTAACATATCTTTGCAATGTTTGAAATGATACTCCATTCAAAGAAGCAGCTTCCCGAGGAGACAGTTTTCTACCTTCTTCCCCCAACAAAACTTGCCGTACAGCATTCTGCATATTTTCTTCAGAGAAAGTTCCCTTTTGGCTTTTCCTCTTCCTTCCTCTAGACATGATAATTGACGGTAGGCCTAGTAAGAAAGAACACAAACTACAGTATGATGTTAATTCAAGACTATACTTATATTTTATTGGGCAATAATAATGATTAAATTTAGTATATAGGAATCTTATAATCAAAGTATGTACATGGGCCACGATGAGACATGTCTCATCGTGGCCAAAATATTTTGCTTCATTGAGGCCCAAAAAGGCTTAAATAAAACAATTATGGCTAACCTAAGTAAATATAAAAACAATGTTTTAATACTCTCAGCAAGCCTAACTTAAAGATTTGGGGTGTATCTTCATTTTAAATACTTACCCTTTTGTTTTGTTTTTGAATGCAAATCAAACTGTAAAATTAATCCAAAAATAACTTTTCAAAACAAAATATCGACTGAAAACAATAATTTGTAACCAACAGCATGCAGCCATTTGCAAAAAGAACTATAATTAGACAGTTAGTTCTTTAGTCTGCCACTAGATTTTGTTCTGGCTAATATTTGAATTAAGGGGGAAATTTGAATTGTTTCATGGTGGCCCATGTCTTATGGTGGCCCACCCTCCCCCTACCGAAGTTCTAAAGGTTCTAGGTTCGATTACGTGTGGTTACTTGTGAAACTACTTTTTTCCTAGATTACGTGTACGTCCTATTAGATAATTAGTAAACATCAAGCCACTAGAATATAATGCTTAATATTAGTTTTTTTTAGCACAGCGTTTTACTACATGTTTGGGTTTTACGTTTATGCACTAATCACGCTAATGGCTTTAGAAAGGAGGTAGGTTATATTTATAAGAAGTGTACTCAGATTTGCGTAGAGGGAGAGTGAAAAACCATTTTGGAAAAAACATCATCAGTACACACAACCAAGATTCGAACCTCGGTCTCCCCGTTATCAGTAGTCAAATATATTTGGAGAGTGACGTCTAGGGGCCGTCCATAAACCACGTAACGCTTTGAGGGGGGGAAGGAGGGGTGAGCTCTAATGTCTACATGCTGCTACGTGGGGGGAGGGTGGGGGTACATCAAAGTGTTATGTAACACAGATCTTATACTCAAATTCTAATGTTAAATAATAATATTATTGTTCATGTTTTCACCTTTGATAAACATACTTATAGCTAACTTCCGAATATATGTGGCGTTGAAAATGCAAGTTTAGCACAATTCTAAATATTAACCACCTCTAGAAGTTATCTGTAGTCTTTTTCATAGTAACATAACCTCCTAACTGCTGAAGGCTTGTAAAATTCTAAATATTAAACACCTCTAGAAGCTATCTGAAGAGTATTTTTATGTCACCATAACCCCCTAAGGGCCGAAGGCTGGGAAAATGTATGGATATTAAACATCTCTAAAAGCTATCTGAAGTGTCTTTTTATGGCACCATAACCCCCTAACTGCCGAAGGCTGGGAGAATTTCTAGATATAAAACATCTATAGAAGCTATCTGAAGTGTTTTTTTATGGCAACATAATCCCTTAACTGCCGAAGGCTAGAAAAATTTACAATAATAAAGGGTGACCTTGCGGTCTAGGGGTAAGGTGTTGGACTTCTGTGCTGGCGGCCGGGGTTCAATCCTCGGTCCCGGCACAGATTTATATGATTACCAAACCCTTCCTTCACCTCTGACAAAACATCTTGTGAATGTGGGAAATGCCAGGGCTCCACCGTGGTTCGGATTCCACGTTAAACTGTAGGTCCTCCATTTCATCTCTCAATCACCCTAACACTACACATGAGCGTAAGTGCGTATAACCCGAACGGGTAGTAAGACGCGGTGCTAATAATAATAATAATAATATCTAAATATTAAACACCTCTAGAAGCTATCTGAAGTGCTTTTTATGGTAACACAGCCCCCTAATTTGTACTTTTATCTCAATTTTTACATTGGTTGAACCATAAATAAAGCCATTTTGTTCATAAAATTTCGGGGGTGGTTTGAGCCCCCCAAACTCCTCTCTAGCGACAGCCTTGTTTATTTGTTCATACTGGATTTTTAAAGCTACAAGGATTTTTCGGTACAACTTGAATTATTATTTATTTCAGTTTACCCTAATCTGAGCTTAAATGGAGCTTAAATATATTTATTTAGATTTTCAGATATTGTTAAAATCGTGTATTTTAGATTAAAAAATTTAACTGACTTTATTACAGCGGTTTCCAACAGGTTGTAGTTTATGACCACAACTTTTCTCTCTGCGGCCATCGCGACACTTTGATAACTTAAAAGGGTTCAAATCTTAGTTTTTAAGTTTTTTCACTTTGTATTACTACCAGCCCGGACTATCTACAGCTAGCTTCACCAGTGGGATGGGTAAAATTGAGAGGAAATGTATACTTATTTGCTTGGAGGAATATTAGGATAAACTACCCCTGGCCAGAATTAAAATTCTTACTTCACCTTCACCAACAAACCAAACCAAAAGAGCGTGACATTAAACCCGCATGTCCACTAATGCTTGTTTTAATTACTATACATTGCTTCTAATAATAATTACATTCGTCTAATTTGTAGTCAAATAGAATCAACAAGCCAGGGTTTAGGGGATGATTTTATATTATGCTAGCAGCATTACAAGGCTGCCACAGTAAACAAGTCAGCAAGAAGCTATCAGAATGGAATAGCCAAAAGGAACCTAATCAGTAACTAGGTCGTTTTTAGCACTTTAACAACTTAGGTTTCTATTAGAATTTCGCATCTTCTTATAATCATTAAAATCTTTGAAAAAGTATATATAAAGCTAAAACTTATATATTGTGACCCCACCCAAAACACACTTTGACCCCCAGGTTTGAAATCACTGCTTTATTATAACACACTTGGAAGCAATATTTAACTAGTAAGCTCCCGGAGATGTAGAACTCGCTCGTCACTTTATCAAAGAAAATACAATTTGGCCATGTTTATTTAAAAACATGTTCAACTGTAAAATAAAGCAATAAAAAATAGAATTTATCGATATTTCTAAAGTATTTTGATACCTGTCTACCAATTTCCTGCTTCATAGCCTAATGGAAGTTGCCACAAAACGCTAATACTGGTACGTCAATAAACTATTCCAAACATATTGTAATTTATCGAGTGTAGGTGAAGGGGCTTCCCCTGACATTTTATTAAATAATTTATGCCAAATTAGAAATTAGCACGCTAAATAACATGGTTATACGAAGTTTCATGCAAATCGGACACCAAATAACAAATTTAAAAATGTATCCCAAATTTGAAAATGTTAAAAGGCGGGATTTTTGTTTTTTTTGTTTAATGTAGTCTACTTAATCAAATGAAAAATTATAAAAGTTTTAACAATGTAACACAGCCCTATTATTCCTCTTCCTTCATTGTTGCTTTGAGCCTATTTAAATTGCTTTCATGAAAGCCTATTTTAATAAACAATGAAATAAGATATAGAGTTCATATAAAACTAGTATAGATACCTGCTAGAAAAATTAGTGTTTATTTCAGAAGTCAAATATTAACACTAAACTCAATCTCCTTATTTCATCAGACAGAGCTTTCGATAAGAAAACAATAAAATGTTGCGCAACATTCACTACATTTATGCCTTCAAAATTTAATAAAGCCCTAATTATGGCATTGGCTGTACAACATATGATAATTTGAATCATAAAACTGTGACAGTACAGTCTAGCAGCCACGAAAATCACAACTAAAAACACTAAACCATAAATAAAACATTGGCTGATAATGCTGCCACTTCAAGCATTGCTGGATAAATGAAATTTTGCTACTGGACATCTCATGTTCCCTTATGATTCGTTTCCATACCACATTCGGCATACACTCAATGGCCTTTGTCTCTGCCTACTGACAACGGCGCCACTATACTACCTGATTAACTAAGATTGATAATATCTACTAAACAAGGAATCTCCTAAATGTTTGATGATTTTTGAATTTGGGATTTTTTGTAGAGTAGGGATCAACAATTGGTAAATTTTAAATTTATATGTACAAGTCTGTGGTTAAAGACTTTCATAATAGAAAGTAAAAGGGTACAGAATAAGCCTAGAATTTCCCAACTCCAGATCTAAAATCTCACTAAATTCCCAACTTTCAAGCTTTTAACCAGCATTGGGGGGAGACACCCCGCAACCCACGGCGCGATTCCCCTGATTAGCCAGGAACCAGGATCGATGTTGGGACGAAACATGAGTCTAGGAATTGATAAGTTAACTAAAGTAATAATAATAATAATAATAATAGTTAGCACCGCGTCTTACTACCCGTTCGGGTTATACGCTCTTAGTACTAATTACTCTAATGGATTAGGAATTGGGAAGGTTGAATTAGAGGAAGGGAACCCGCATTTGCGTGGAGGTAGAGTGGAAAAAAATTTAGGAAAAACTACCTCCAGTTCACCCGACCGAGATTCGAACCTCGATCTCCCCGTCCTCAGCAGTTGAGCTCAACACGACTAGCGCGTTAGCCAACTACGCCACCGAGGCGGGTTTAACTAAAGTAAAACTGTAGATTAATCCAAAATATAATTTAGAAAAGCTGTATGCCTAGAATTGTTTAGTTAGCTCTCTATATAATGAGAATATGACTATAAAAAAAAGTGCACAATATTAAGAAAGATGTCTTCCCCCAGCGTTAAGCATCGTATGTGAGCACTTTAACATAATCATGTAGCGCCACTATAGAAAAAGGGCCATCCTAGTCAGCACACAGTAGTGCCGCAGCGTCTTGCTCTTAATCAGATCGCAAACCTGGCATCCATAACATAAATACAACAGAGGTTTTTCCTCATGAACCTGAGGAATTAGATACCGACGTCTTTATGTCTGTATAAATAATAATACTCTCTGAATCAGAATTTAAAATTGATTTTAAGAAATATTAGATCTGAATCCCTCCTTTAGTATCACAAAACTTCCCTATGAAAAATTGACATTTCTTCTTGGTGAGAAAAGTTACATAACATAGGTTGGGGGGGAGGGGGGCTAGGCTAAATGTCTACATGGTGTTACATGGAGGGAAGAGGAGCTAAAAAGGTAAGAAAAAAGTGTTACGTGGTTTATGGACGACCCCTTAGACCATGCAGCGACCAAGACGGGTCTGTGGGAGTTTATGTTCGTAAATCGTCTGCTGATGTAAGCGTTGTAATAAGAAAGTACACGTACCACTTTAAACTACAAACAAAAATAGAACAGGCCATGGGTATCAATAAAGAAAAAAAATTGTATCCTTAATAACAAAGACTAAGTGAGTAAGGATTGAAATCATATTTTCTTTTATAATTTGAACAATCTTGTCTACGATAAAACAAAACAAATCACAAGATTGCTGACCTAATTATGGTGATAAAATAAAAATATTATTATTATTATTATTAGATTATGCCAGTGTTGCATGGAATTCCACTACCTTAACTAACTCTCTCAGGTTGGAAAACGTTCAAAGAAAATTTGTCGCTGCGTGCTATGATAAATACTATTGTAACAGGATTTATTATGATTATGACAGTATTAAAAACCTCTTGGGGCTTCAAACTCTCTTCTCGCGTGGACTTTATTGTGATGCCCTTATTGTTTTTAATATTGCCAAGTTGGTGACCTGGTGGTCTAGGGGTAAGGTGTCAGACTTCTATGCTGGCGGCCGGGGTTCGATCCTCGGTCCCGGCAAAGATTTATCTGATTACCAAACCCTTCCTTCACCTCTGACAAGACATCTTGTGAATGTGAGGAATGCCAGGCCTCCACCGTGGTTCGGATTCCACGTTAAACTGTAGGTCCTTCATTTCATCTCACAATCACCCTACCATTACACATTAGCGTAAGTGCGTATAACCCGAACGGGTAGTAAGACGCGGTGCGAATAATAATAATAATAATAATATTGCCAATAGCAAAATTTCTTGCAAATTTGCCCTTTATCATGTAGGCGTTAATATCCCTTCTCGGGCTTCTCGTAATCTAAAATTATTTTTTCCCAATAGCTCTTATAAGGTGAGCCCTATAGGTCGTTGTATCCATTGCGCCAATTCTAGATTTGTCAAATTTGACCTCTATCATATAAGAAAAGCTAAACTCAGAGAGTTATTTAAAGAACTCCCATATCAATAATTTAGCATGTAGAGGTTTTGCCTATAATATTTAAATTTATAATAATATGATTTATTTTTTTCATATTGTTACTGCTTTTAACTACTTTTTAGTTATTTGTTACTATTGCTATTTTTTATTCTTATCATTATTAATTACAATGTTTTTCGTAACTAGTCATAAGTATATACAATTATTTAGCTATTATTATTTATTTTAATTTTCGTGTGATTATATATATTTGTAAGGTACTTGTGTACTTTTCAGTGTTGGCCTGTTATAGGTCTTACGACTGTTGGCCAGCACTATAATAAAGGAAATTTAAATTATTAGCACCGCGTCTTACTACCCATTCGGGTTGTACGCACTTACGCTAATGTGTAGTGGTAGGGTGATTGTGAGATGAAATGTAGGACGTTTAACGTGGAATCCGAACCACGGTGGAGGCCTGGAATACCACATATTCACAAATTGTGATTAATACATGTTGTTTCAGAGGTGAAGGAGGGGTTTGGTAATCAGATAAATCTGTGGCGGGACCAAGGAGAAAGGAAGAAGATATCACCTTTATGTATTGGATTCTTCCAAAATTTTTCTTTTTTTCCCTGGGTGGGCTTTCTTAATTAAATTTGCACTAATCCATTTACTTTTATTTTCCATTATTTTTATCAATTTCCATTGTTATAAAATAATTTATAAATAATTAATAATAATTGACAAAACGTGCTCATATACTATATGTATAATTTAGAGTAAGCATTACCCAAAACAGTGGACACACGGGATAAGGAGTCAACCATGTATAGTCTTGTTCGTGCCTGATGGGGAGTTTGGAATAAAATCCGGGCAGATGTTCCGAGAGTGGTTTTCGGTAAACCGTTTTTCACTCGCCTTGCACAAAAATGGAGGTAAGTTTCCACTACATTTTAACTTTTCCATCCTTATTCGATTCGTCTATGTGGCTAGTCTGAACAGTCAGTGAGACGTGGAGGCCGAGATAATTGTGTATACAGGATGTACCTACCATGTGGGACCCCCTTTAGCGGTGGACAATAGACATAAAAACCATGGAATAAGTTCATATAAGCATGTGTCTCATTTTACCTTGTTACCGAGTTATAGTCGAGTTTGTATTCCAGTAATGTGGAGCTGCTTAACATTATAAGGAATCACTTTGCTGTAACTCGGAATCAAGGTCAAATGGGATACATGTTTGTGTTCACTTATTTAATTGTTTTTGTCTACCACTGAAGTGAGTCCCACATGTTACGTTACATCTGTAATTGGCCACAAATACCTACGAACTATTTTCGTTTATTTTAATTTACATATTTTTTCTGTAAAATTTGTATCTATATTACTATTATCATTATTATTATTATTATTATTACTATTATTAGCAACTCGTCTTACTAACCGTTCGGGTTATACTCACTTACGCTAATGTGTAATGGTAGGGTGGTTGTGAGGTGAAATGGAGGACCTACAGTTTAAAGTAGAATCCGAACCACAGTGGAGGCCTGGCATTCTACACATTCATAAGTTGTGATTAATACACGTCTTGTCAGAGGTGAAAAAAGGAATTGGAAATTAGATAAATTTGTGCTTTATCTATAATATTTAGTGGTCAACCTTGGTAGTTTTGGGGTAAAGTTTGGATTCAAACCGAGCTGAGGTTGACGGATGGTTCTTGAGCGATAACAATTCGTAACACAACTTCCTTCGGAGGGGAAGTGAAGCTGTTGGTCCCATTTCGATTGTAGCAAGTAAAAGAACCCTGTAAGGTATGTGAAAATACCTTTCCCAGCAAAATTGGTGGACTCTTTCATTCTCATTCATAGAAATTCAGTGCGGAAGGCAACGGGTAACCACTACCATTCCTGAACTCACTTAGGTTTCTACCAGATGGTGCAGGCAGCATTAACCAACTGAGGAGCCTGAGTGCATGCCCAACTCTGTATGGATGGAAAATCACATGAAACCAACCTTCGGGTTGTTGACTTAGGAAGTAGAATTGTTAGTTATGTACTTCGCCAAATTTAAATAAGTACTAATGCGTTGAGTCATTACAGTAATTCGTCTACCTTTCACATTATTTTAATATCAAGTTAATTAGGATCTTCTGTTTCTATTTAAGTTATGGTGACCTGGTGGTCTAGGGGTAAGGTGTCAGACTTATGTGCTGGCGGCTGGGGTTCAATGGTCCAGCTGGTCCGGAGCGCCTCCTGTCGAACATGAAGGATAAATAAAATACATTATTTATCATTACAATAAATAACTAGATGTAACGCCTTGGGTTATATTATCTAGTTTGATCTCATAAATTATTATGTAATTTGTTTAAAGTATGTCTTAAACGAGTAATGGATCAGATTGACTATTGACTTGTAACTTCTTTACTTTGGACCACCCCTCCCCCCTAAGAAGAATTTATGCGTACACCCCTATACGTATCAACTACGCTAATGTGTTAGGTTGAATTTAGAGGAAATCTACTAAAATTTGCGTTGAAGGAGGTTGAAAAACTATTCAGTGAATCTACCCTCACCCAACTGGGATTCAAAACCTGGTCGCCACATCATCGGTAGTTAATTCTATTGTAAGAGTGACAGCTTAGACCATTCTACCACCAAAACAAGAGTCATTTTGATAATATTTAAAGGAAATATGTTGAAAGAAGCTTAAATAAATATACTAACATTCACCCGAATATATATTGAAAAACTACAAAGCATTTGTCAGGGATTACAGCCAAAGGCTATCAAAGTCACTACCACTGATCATATTATTGTCGCTAGATAGTTTATTCTAGACTAGTAAATAATCCCATGCGAAACTATCGTAAACTCCATAGTGTGTGTGTGTTTTGCGTGTTTTTTCGCTAAAGCTGATAGCTAAGAATTATCTTATCAATCACTGTCGCTCACTGGTTTATCAAATTATTGTCAGTCGCTTTCAACCCCTTGCCTCTGATAGCGTATCTAGTTATTATTAAGTTGTTTTTCTACCGCATCTTACTACTTAACTGAGATATCTACATTTAATTACATTACGGGACTAGAGATGATGAAGGTGAACTGTTTAGTGCAGCCCTGTCACACTAGTAACCTGCGGGTCGCATATAGCCCTCGGAAGCATATTTTGTGGCCCACAACGCATTTAAGAAGTTTTTTTAAAAAAAAATAACGTTATGCAGGAGTTCCGTAAACATGATTAAACGTATATTGTGGAAAATGTATTATATGTATTGTTTGCTGTACTGTACTGTATACCAATTATCATAATACTTTTAATGTAATATGTTCAGGGCCGGTTTAAGGGCCGTGCGGACCGGGCAGTTTGTCAGGGCGTTGGCTCAACGGGGGGCAGCGGGGGGTGGGGTGCCAAACAGCCCACCAACATAACCTAAAGTAACTTGAGCGTGATAAGCTTACGTTTGGTTTGGGGACTATTTTAAAATCACTCCCAGGTTACATAAGGTTTGGGGATTATTTTCATATTTTATTACTATCCCCCGTTTACATAGTATGGCGCCAAAACTCAATCCCGCCCGAGTGTAAAATTTACTTCGGGTCGTCCATGAATATATTAGTTATTAGTTTAGAGGTATCTCATGTAACATTCGTCTGTTTAATTTATCCAAAAATTTCTTAGTAAAAAAGCAATGAATTTTCTGTTTTAGAGTATCAAATAAAATTATATATTATTGATAAAGTCTAGGCCTAATTTCTACGTGTGTAGCCCGCACAATGTCTAGGAATATAAAATGAGGACCTAAGCAAACTTAAAGTTGTACAGCACTGGTTTAGGGAATTCACCCACTTTTAGGACCAGGTTGAACGTAAAGCCGTTTATGAAAATAAACTCTGAGTTCACCCGGCTGGGGTTCAAACTTTGACCACACATCCTCAGTGAACCAAACCAGACGCACTTGATGCCTTATTAATCCACAAACCAATTGATGCAGGTAGAAACTGTTTTTGTTCTTTCTTTTCAGCACAACGTCGTTTGGGTTATGGCCATATGTACTAATTACTCTAGTATGTTAAGGATGACAATGGTTGAATTTAGAGGAAATATACCTGCATTTTTGTGGAGGGAAAGTGGAGAAAACATTTAGGAAAAACCACCCTCAATGCACTCAAACCATTATTCGAACCCAAATTCCCTCGTCGTAGTCTATCTAGTTTATTGCAATAGTGATGTCTTAAACCATTCGATCACTAAACTGGGTATAGTGTAATTAAAGAATCCAAAATTGATCTCGGCAGAAATCTGAATAAGTGCACAACAATAAACAGAGAATAACTAAAAACATATCGTTTAGTGGTCTATACTATTTTTTATCAATATTAAAAGATTAAAAAGTGTTGGTAGAAACACAATACATTAAATCTGTACTAATGTTTGTTGATATAGCTTTAGAATGGACACGTTTCATATTAAAAATGACACATTTTGAACAAATTCAGCGACACTATAAGCCATATATTATCTTTATGGATTAATATAATATAAAAGGGCGGTGACTATGTAACCTCTATTTACGTTGAAGGGTAGCTAACTTAACCTGCTTGGTTCCACTACAATGCAGCCTACAAGATAGGCAATAGTGTATCCGTCTAGTTACATCTACCTTTCCAGGTAATATATTATTATTATTATTATTATTATTATTATTATTATTATTATTAGCACCGCATATTACTACCCGTTCGGGTTATACGCACTTACGCTAATGTGTAATGGTAGGGTGATTGTGAGATGAAATGGAGGACCTACAGTTTAACGTGGAATCCGAACCAAGGTGGAGGCCTGGCATTCCCCACATTCACAAGTTGTGATTAATACACACCTTGTCAGAGGTGAGGGAAGGGTTTGGTAATCAGATAAATGTGTGCCGGGACCGAGGATTGAACCGTGGAATACCAGCACAGAGGTAATATAATAATATTGCGCGTCTGGGCTACATCACTTGTAACTCAGTTTGAGGGAATATTAGCCAGTACTAATGTACCGCAGCCACGAAGATGCCTGAATGGAAAATCACGATGAAATGAGGTGATGGTGATAGTGAAAATGAGGGTGTGAAACCAGTGAAAACTCTTAAATCTAACTTAAGACTAACTAACCACGTCCTGATGCCCGTTAGTGGTAGTTCTCTTTTCAGGAAATATACCCAATGCGCCAGATTGGAATCGAACCCTGGACCCTTAGACTTGTAGCCAGGTGCACTTACCACTACATCACAGGGCCGGTTACCTTTCATGTAAGTGGAGTGTACACTTCATTTACCCCGAAAGGTCTTACCTTGACGTACTACACTATGATCCTAAATTATAAGCTATACCATAGTTGAATAATGCAGGAAGAGCTTGCTATCTTATAGAGTAAGCAAAGGGTACTCTTTCCCACCAATCTCTCACTTTGTAGTGCAAATGTTAATTCAAAATTCAAACCTATTCACTATTTGTCAATAAATTCAGCCAAATTTTGTGTACACCTTCATTATTTGTGGACATAGTTTAATTAAAATACTCTTCTGGTGGATATGTAAGGGACGAGAGCTAGGGGCGGTATTTTTTATGCGTACTCTTTTTTTTTAACAAAACGTTAGTTTGGCTAAAATAAATAAAATATTTCTCCAGTAGGAAGAAATAAAGAGTTTAATTTTCTTCAGATGTTGATATTAGCAGTTGTTGAATATCTGTCAATAACATATTAACATTTGACGAAGCACTTTTTAAATGAAGAGAAAAAGTTGTCATGAAATTCCTGGATACCTTGACAGATATTAAAGAACTGATTATATTACCATCTTAAGAAAATTAAACTTCAAGTCTCTACTTAAGAATTTTTTTAAATTTGTTTTGGGCCAGAAAAATATTTTGCTATAATAAACTGCGAAAAACACTGCGGTTAGCTCTCGTCCCCTACACACCTACCCTAAGTGACAAAGAAATAAAGAAATAGTGAACGCCTACTTGTACTTATTATCTAAACCAAAGTTTTGAATGTTTTAGAATTGCTTTGGTTCTATCTTCCTAGATCAAATTAATCTCGTTTTCACATTTTAAAATACAGTATGAAACCAATCTGCTTCGGTCATCGAATGATCTAAGTTGTTACTCTCGTAATAGACTGGACTGTGGATGACGGGTATATTGGGGTTCGAATCCCGGTTGGGTGTGCTTTGGGTGGCTTTCTCTAAATGGTTTGCCACTCTCCCTCTAGACAAATTAGGTTATATTTTCTATAAAGTGAAACTGTACTCATCTCTAGCATATTAGTGTACGTAGTAAATATACTTAGAGCCAAAACGAGTAGTTAAACGCAGTGAATAAAAGAAATGAAACTGTTAGTGGACCTGTGTGGAAGTGTATTGACAAGTTGGCTAATAGAGCTGTTGTAAACTGCATTGACAGGTTTGCTAACCAGTTGTAGAGATGTGTGGAAGTGCATTGACAGGTTTGCTAACCGGTAGTAGAGCTGTGTGTAAGTGCATTGACAGGTTTGCTAAGCGGTTGTAGAGCTGTTATGCGTTGACAGGTTTGCTAACCGGTTGTAGAGCTGTGTGGAAGTGCATTGACAGGTTTGCTAAGCGGTTGTAGAGCTGTTATGTATTGACAGGTTTGCTAACCGGTTGTAGAGCTGTGTGGAAGTGCATTGACAGGTTTGCTAAGCGGTTTTACCGGGCTAAAAGGAGACGCACAGCCCACTACGCCGGCGATATGAACTCAGCCCGAGCTAGCCTGGCCCGTCGTGCTATCGATCCCCTTAGCCTCCCCGCTCACAGCCATCGTGGCAGCTTCACTCCCGCTACTCCAACTGGCAGGGTAGGTTGTACTCGACCTAACTAGGTCCATTCCTCCTCTTGTGGAGAGAGAGTGAGTGAGAGAGGACCAAGTTTCGCCCGCGAGTTGCCGCTCGCCTGACCCCAACATGAATTCATCCTGCGGGCCCGGCCCTCGCCGTCGTACCTTGACTGACCTTTGCCGCGCTGTTGACATCTTCTCAAACTACTTCTCCTGTCGTCATCGTCTTCAGCCGTCGTTACGACACTAAGGCGCCCCCAAATTTTTGGTGAGTGCTCGCTCTCGTCTCCTTTCTCAACCTCAAATGTCTCTACCCCTTTAGACAGCAGACTTGCTGACAGCACACGTGACGTGGGCTTTCAAGCTTCTCTCGGCTAATTAGATTTACCGAAAAGGTTTCGCGGTTTATATATATAACCAAGCTTTATAGTTATGAAAGCTAAATTGATATCAAATGTCACCCATATCTCTCTAGTTTTATAAATAATATTTTTTAAATCAATAACCTTTCAACATCTTATAATAATATTTTTTAAATCAATAACCTTTCAACATCTTATAATAATATTTTTTAAATCAATAACCCTTCAACATCTTATAATACTTTTAAAATCAATAACCCTTCAACATCTTATAATAAATTTTTTTAAATCAATAACCGTTCAACATCTTATAATAATATTTTTTAAATCAATAACCTTTCAATCTCTTATAATAATATTTTTTAAATCAATAACCTTTCAATCTCTTATAATAATATTTTTTAAATCAATAACCCTTCAACATCTTATATATAAGATGTTGAAGGTTTATTGATTTAAAAAATATTATTTATAAAACTAGAGAGACATGACATTCTGAAAATGGAAAAATGACACCTGGACATGGGAATCGAACCCGGAACCTTTGGTTTAATACACCGAATCCCATGTCCAGGTTTAATTTTTCAATTTTCAGAATATGATATCTTGATGGAGTAATCCTCACTAAAAGCATAAATAATAGCTTTGTTTATTTGATTCTTAGAGAGATATGGGTGACATTTGATATAAAGTTAGCTTTCATATCTATAAAGATTGGTAAATCTTCAATAAAATTGACACCATAGTATAAGACAATAGTTTAGGTTTTCTCAAAACAGTTTACATTCGTAGCTAAACGCTATTTTTCAAGTATTTCCAAGCTAAAGAATGATCTGGCTTGCTAAATTCTTATTTGAAATTTGAGTACATATTTCTATTATTTTTCTCCCCTCTCCCCCCAAGACGTATTAACCCTTAGGGCTATACGCATATAATAACTACGCCAAGAGATGAGCTGAGAGATGAGATGAGAAGAGATGAGAATCTCTTAGAGTAAATGTACTCACATTTTCGCGGAAGAAAAGTGGAAAGCCATTTCTGAAAACACGTCCTCAATACACCCAACTCGGATTCAAAACCGGATCTATCTGTTAATGGCAATCCAGTATAACATGAGAGTGACGAGTTATACTATGCAACCACTGAAGCAGACTAAATATTAATGATCTTTTGATTGATTTTTAAAATTACATTACACGTTTCACTTTGGCCTAGTCTTTTGTACTTAAATATATGTGTGGATTTAATTTTTGTGTTTAAAATAAGTATCTGTCATAAAGGGAAATACAAAACGTTAATTAAATATTCGTAGATATGTGCAAGCTCCATGTAGAACTCTAATCAAATCCACTCTAACAATGATCTCGGCTATTTTGATTTACTTGATGTAATGTTAGTCGTAAGCTTTATGTCTACGATATACCATATAAAATAAAGAAACCGTATCAAACAAATGAATTTCAAGAAACTGTACTAACACTAACTTAAAATAGTATGCAAATACACATTGTGGAAACTGGGTTTTTGTGGTCAAATGGTTCAAGGCAGGGGTCGGAAACCCATGGCACACGTACCACTCTCGGCACGCGGTACAATTTAAATGGCACACTGAATGATTTTAATAAAAATCATATAAAACCTTTATTTTTAATTAAAACCATTGATGTAAGAAATAATTTTAATAACAACATATTTTATTTTTCAATGATTCAATTGTTTCGTTTCAAAATTTCAAAATAATATATTCAGAACTTAAATGCTGTACCACAGATTTATAACTTTTGTATTTATTCTGATTTATCTGATTTGAATTAAAAGGTTAATTATTCAAGAAACATTAGTTATTTAATGTATTCGATTTAGAGAGATGTTGTTACATTTACATTTTACAAGATCAACTTAAATTTGTTTTAATAGTTGAATTAGCTAGCTATTATAAAAATATAAACGATTTGGGTGGGCTTAGGATGGTTGGCACGCTGAGAGACTTAGCAATATTACTTCAGCACAACATATTCTAAAATGTTGCTGACCCCTCGTCTAAGAGGACGGCCAGACTGGGAAAGTGAGCGACTTAAATATAAAATAGAACACATTGGTTGTAATGAGAGGTGGCCAGACTGGAGCGAGCGAGCGGCTGAACGCGCGCGTTCGGAAGATAGAACTGGTTCTGTATTTCAAGCTCGCGTGCTCCACTTAAACTTTAGTGTAGTTAGTACACATGCGTAGGCATATTAACCGAATGGGTAGTAAGACGTGGTGCTAAGAAAAAACTCCCCAGAGAATTAGCTTGGAATTAATGCTTGGTTTCCCTGAACCAAGTCAGTGCAGTGATTTTTTTTTCTTTGCATTTTCGGAGACGGCCGTTCTTAAATCACTGTTTGGAAGCCAAAGTTGCTTGCTATTCAATAATTCGTACTGAATACATCCAATAGTCATGATTTGACTTTCTCGCTACCCTTCTGGGAGAGTTCATATTGTTATTGTAAAAAAAAAAATATCGAGATTTCGATGAATGCTGACGTTTAATGACCCACTGAGACTAAAATAGTGGTTTTTGCAATTCTATCTGTCTATCTGTCTGTGTGTCTGTAACTCGGCCTAGAGCCGAAAATTTTTTACCGATTGGGCTTAATCTTGGTATTTAGGGTTTTCTTAAGGTTACTCAGAGGGATTTGTGATTCCAACCTTTCTAAAACCTTAAATTAATATTTAATATTTAGCACCGCGTTCGGGTTATACGCTTTAAGTACTAATTACTCTAATGGATTAGGAATTGGGAAGGTTGAATTAGAGAAAGTGAACCCGCATTTGCGTGGAGGGAGAGCTGAAAACCATCTAGGAAAAACCACCCCCAGTTCACCCGACCGAGATTCGAACCTCGATCTCCCCGTTCTCAGCAGTTGAGCTNGGAAAAACCACCCCCAGTTCACCCGACCGAGATTCGAACCTCGATCTCCCCGTTCTCAGCAGTTGAGCTCAACACGACAAGCACGTTAGCCAACTACGCCACCGAGGTGGGTCTAAAACTTTAAATCAAGGGTAGTTTTCCTAAGGGTGAAAGAGAAAGACTACATTTTATTGAAATATGCTCTAACGATTTTGATTAAAAATCTTATCTAGGAACTATTTAAAATGTTATCAACAAAATGGCGCAACTCATTTTGCCAGGAAAATGACGCAGAGGTTACTTTACATCCATGGAAATTTCCAATGGAGTTGATTGCTATGCTCTTTAGTGTACAGTGATGTTTCGGTTTTCTCAATGTTTCTGTAACAGTTTATATTATTTATCATATTCTGAAAATTTAAAAATGACACCTGGACACGGGAATCGAACCCGGGACCTTCGGCTTAGTACGGGTTCGATTCCCGTGTCCAGGTGTCATTTTTCAATTTTCAGAATATGATATCTATGAGGGACTATCCACACTAAAATGCATTAACAATAGTTTCGGCTATTTGTTTCATTATTATATTATTTAGTTCATGCTCTGGTGAATTGTGATGCTCTTTTCCCCATTAATTTTCTTCAAGAATGTATATTATTTTGTTTCATAAATCTTACAAGTTTTAAGTAAATTTCCCCATTTTTAGTTAAATGAGCGAGAAAGTCCGTGCTGTAGAGCGTACTATTTTTTATACTCCGGGTTTTTTGACGGTTTTAGTACATTGGGTCTATAAAATCTTACACTATATATATAATTAAACTGATACGATTAGATATATGAAACTAGTGAACTAACCTACGCACTAAAACTATAAATGTAATAATATAACATGTAGGACAATTGAGGAGTATCTTGATCATTTTAAGAGAAGGTCTTGCGCTGTCAAGATTATTTTACACCCATTACGGTTCCCAGCCTGTGGCCCGAGTAAGTTTTTTTCAAGTCATATATTTTCCACTACCGGCTTGCTAGGCCTGTCGTAGACTTTGTCAAGTATTTATCTGAATAATGGATCATATTATAAATGTCATAGATTTATTTAACAAATTGGGGACTAGATTGTTCATTTTAGTACAGATATGGTTAGACATAGCTTCTAAAAAAAATTCTATGTTACTTTAAGCATATGATCACACAGATAACACAGTTTGGGGTCGATAATTTAGAGATTACTTGGAACAACATATCTTTTGACAACGTTAATGAGTCAAAATATTTTGGAACTATTTTAACGAGCAATAACGATATTAGATTGGAGAGAGGAAAATAATACAGTGGAAAATGCATATTATAACTCACCCAGTAAGTTATTGACGTCTCGCCTTCTGCCAAGGAATGTAAAACTCAGAATATACAAAACAATAGTTTTACTAGTTGTTCTTTGCGGTTGTGAAACTTGGTCTCTTACCTTACATGACGACAAAAAATTGGGTGTTTGAAAACAAGGTGTTTAGGAAGATATTTGATCCAAAAAGAGATGAGTCTACTAGAGAGTGGAGGAGGTTACACAATGAGGAGTTATATACCCTGTACTAATCATAGGACATTGTTAGAATAATCAAGTCTCGTAGATTCAGGTGGGCAGGACATGCAGCGCTAATGGGAGATTATAGAAACTTGTTCAGGGTACTGACTGGCAAACGTAAAGTAAGAGAACATTGGGAAGATCTAAGCGCAGATAAGGGAGTAACATTATAATGGACCTGAAAGAGATAAGGTTTGATGAGGTAGACTGGATAGAGCTACCTTAAGATATGGATAGGGTGTAATGAGGTGGACTAGATATAACTAGCTCAATATAGGGATATGGTGTAATGAGGTGGACTGGCTAGGACTAGCTCAAGATAGGGAGTAATGGGGTGGACTGGATTGAACTATCTCCAGATAGAGATAGGGAGTAATAAGGTGTAATGGGTAGAACTAGCTCAAGATGGGGATAGGGAGTAATGAGGTTTAATGAATAGAACTAGCTCAAGATAGGGATAGGGTGTAATGAGGTGTAATGGATAGAACTAGCTCAAATAAAATAAGGATAGGGTGTAATGAGGTGTAATGGATAGAACTAGATTAAGATAGGGATATGGAGTAATGAGGTGTAATGGATAGAATTAGCTCAAGATGGGGATAGGGAGTAATGAGGTTTAATGGATAGAACTAGCTCAAGATAGGGATAGGGTGTAATGAGGTGTAATGGATAGAACTAGCTCAAATAAGGATAGGGTGTAATGAGGTGTAATGGATAGAACTAGATTAAGATAGGGATATGGAGTAATGAGGTGTAATGGATAGAAACTAGCTCAAGATAGGGATAGGGTGTAATGAGGTGTACTGGACAGAACTAGCTCAAGATAGAGATAGGTGGAGTGCTTTTGTAAGTACAGCAATGAACTTTCGGGGTGCTAATGCCATAGAGTAAGTAACTTACACATATTAGGGATTCTCAAATTACTTTCTATTAATTATATTATATGTGAATGTGGTAATAAACACAACCCATACAAGAGGAACAACGTTATAAGAACCTTAGTATTTTTTATTTATCATGTGCAATGCGTACTTAATTAAGGACGTTGACTACTGAGACAATCAGGTGAATGCATTTTATACTTTAATGTGACATCTCACCTGATTTATTTAAACCATATATTATATATTATTTTAAACTTAGAACCAATACTTTTCGGAGAGTAGTTGGATGTCTATGGACTAATGCAAATAATGAAGTAGTATCGAAAGATGCAAAGATGGCAGTGTATAAAAGTGTGTTGACGCCAAAGTCACATTTGAAAAATTGTTTACAAATATGAAGAAAAATACATTCTCGTCAATAGTTGCGAACCTACATAGATTATAAAATATATGAGTCCACTTTTGGGGGAATTAAAATGATCTTATAATCCATTTTAATGCATTTTTAATCGTAGCTAGCGTTTAAAAATCAAGACTAGACGGAGAATATTCGATTTAAAAATGATTAATTAATCCATTTTAACGGCCCATTTCGACAGTAAAAGTAGGAAATGCTTTATATAGAAGTTACATATTGAAAATAATATTAATTTCTATTGCAATCGAGATCTAATAATGGAAAATATGACTGATTATTTATATTTT
This sequence comes from Timema poppense, assembly GCA_902141375.1. Classification (NCBI taxonomy): domain Eukaryota; kingdom Metazoa; phylum Arthropoda; class Insecta; order Phasmatodea; family Timematidae; genus Timema; species Timema poppense. The sequence goes on from CABFOV010000718.1 coordinate 163,067, forward strand.
CTTGGAATAGCTTAGATAAGAATACTTTTACTAATAAATGTAAAAATTACTAATTTGAAATTACTAGATTCTTTGTTAGAGATATGTATGCATGTTCGACAATTATCTTTGAAAATAATTACTAAATAATAAATATAAATAAATTGTTCTACTTAGTCTCGGTGACCTAGCGGTCTAGGGGTAAGGTGTCAGATGTCTGTGCTGGTGGCCGGGTTAATGATAGATTTTTTTTTGTCTCCGCGTCTTACTACCCGTTCAAGTTATACACATATTATGATCTAATTGCGTTAAAGTTTTAGCGATGATTAAGGTTTAATTTATAGGAAGTATAACCACATTTGCTTGAACCATTTAGCATAAACAGCCCTAAGTACACCCGACCGGGATTCGAATCCTGATCTCCCCATCATTAGTAGTCCAGTATAATGTGAAAGGTATGCCTTATACCATCCGACCAAAGAAGAATGTAAGTTAATTATTATATTATGCCATCATAGTTCCAAGCAAATAATTTCACACATTAGTTTGTGTTAGGATTTTATATGTGTTAGTAATTTACTGAAAAGTAATACTGAAATAATATGATGTTGAAAAGTTAATGTACAGTATCCGCGGGTAATATGTTCCTAGATCTACCACGGATAATACCGAACTATGATATAACGTGATATTCATGAAACATACATAAATACGGTAAAGTTTAATTTATAAATTATTCACAGTAAGACATTAACAATAGTATAATAACGTGTACTGTACACTACAATGTAGCCTACTTACTATTCTCCATTCTTCTTGTTGAGACAACAACTTGATGATGATGATGATTATACTATAGCACAATGCCCACGATGAGGAGATTAATTGGGGTGAGGGTGATTATGTAGGCATTTTGATTTATAAACTCTTTTTTTTCCTTAATGAAACATAAATAGGATTGGGTAGCGGTAAACCGCGGGTAACTGAAACCGCGTATACTGAATCAGTGTAAGTAGTGGATGAATTGACAGTTCTGGGCCACTTTCTCCCATAAGGTTAACATTGATCCACCACCCTGGATGTGGTGGATCAC